>JARQOD010000972.1:0-115122 GCA_033576555.1 Oophaga sylvatica | reverse complement strand
AGTGAATGAGTGCTGCAGTAGTCTTACGAGAACGGCTGGGGCAGTTTATAATGAAGTGCCCTGACTTACCACAATAGAAACATAGATTTTCCTTAAAACAATGTTCTTTGCGTGCATCACTAACCCGTCTTTGTAAAGAGTCTACCTGCATGGGTTCAGGTTCAGGTTCCCGTGTGATCCTACTCAAAGGTTCCTTAGCTGGGGAGAAAGGTAGGAAAAGGTTAGTGCGATTGCTTTCGAACCATCTCTCTTGCCTGCGTTCAGTCAGGCGAGCATCAATACGGATGCAGTAGTTAATAAAGTCACCTAACGCAGTGGGAGGGTCGGCACGAGCAAGTTCATCCTTAATTAGTGGAGACAACCCCTTTCGAAAAATAGATTTTTTGGCGGAACTGTCCCAGGTGGTATCAAGGGCCCATCTCCTGAAATCCAAGGCATATTCGGCTACCGAGTGCTTACCTTGGCGCAAAGTTAACATGGCTGCTTCAGCTGTTGCACCTCGATTGGGGTCATCAAACACCTGCCCCATGGCTGAAATGAAAGCATCAAGATGATCCAAACATTCATCCTCAGTCTCAATCAGAGGGTTTGCCCACATCAAAGCCTTGTTGGTAAGTAACATAATTATAGTAAGCACTTTAGATCGTTCAGTGGGAAATTGTGAAGCATGTGCAGAAAAAAACAGATTGCATTGGTTAATAAATCCCTGAATTTTTCACGTTCACAGCCAAAACGAAAAGGGGGCAACTTGGGAATCCCAGAACTCGGGGCTACGGCAGGAGCCTGGACTCGCTCCTCTAGAACCTCAATCCTGGCTCGCAAATCCTGGGCAGTTTGTCCAAACACTTGCAAATTGTGATTAGTGAGGTCCTGTAGGTTTGTAAAACGGGTTTTTATAGTCTGTAAATCTGCAAGGATATTATCAGTCACTCCGCAAAGTTCCTTTATGCGGGCCTCCATCTTCCAGATCTTTTAAGACAGGAGTACTGGAAGGAGAGGAAAAAAAAAAAAAAAACAATAGTGTTTACCTGTGGTAACACTGCAGAGAGAAAAAAAAATTAAGGGAACTGCTCACCTGGAATGGTTGTGAGAAGTCACAACCACTATCATCACAGTAAGTTCAACAGGACATCTGATATCCACAGTTACAGCAGACACAAAAGAGAAGGAAAAAAAAAAACAACAATAGTGTTTACCTGTGGTAACACTGCAGAAAAAAAAACTTAAGGGAATTGCTCACCTGGAATGGTTGTGAGAAGTCACAACCACTGTCATCACAGAAAGTACAACCGACATCTGATATTTACAGCAGACACAGCCTTCCCAGACCCAGCAGACACTAACGTTTGGCTTCAGAATCTTGTAATGTATGGAGTACAGTTCATATAGCGTCTTGTGCTTGGGTGCGATGAAAACACATGAGACACAGGTTTGATATAGAAGGTCTTGTATTACTTCATACAAGTGGCAAAGATAGTCACACAGTTTGCAGATACAGAGAGACACAGCAGGCCAGAGTAACTTAAGTTCAGCAATCACTCTCCACAACAGGTTCAGGATCTCTTCTCTGTTACCGTAATTCCATGCAAACGTGGATTTGTCAAATAGCAGGGTTTCAGAGTCCACAAGTGTTCCAGGGTTCCTCAGTAGGAAATAGCTGGAGTACAAAGTCCAAGAGTACAAAGTCCAAGGCTTCCAGGAGTCAGGTCACAGGTTCACTGCAGGCTTGATTCTGAAGCACTGATTGCTCAGCTGTGGCTGCTTAAGAAGCAAGAGGGAGAGAATCAGGGCGGGAACATGAAAGCTGGAAACTCCATATTGACTGAGGGCAAGATAGCTGCAGCAAGACAGAAAGTAAAATGGCTGACGGAAAAACTGAGTTTCAAGAAACATATACACAGAACCTTACAAGGACCAACGAGAAACTGTTCCAAAACACATGTAGTTTCAGGACCTTCCTGGCAGACCAATAGGAGCTGCTGCAGTACCTGAACAGGTGACCCCTGATCTCCAATGAGAGATCTTACCCTGGGCATGCTCAGAAGGGGAAACGCAGGACTTCGTCCTAAAGACGTCTGCTCCAGCACTGGCTATAATAGAAGATCCAGGAGGGGCAGCAGCAGGTCTCTGCACAGTACTGGAATGGGCAAGACGCTGGGACCGACGTCTCTGCTGAGCAGGCTCCACTGCGGCCGGAGACGGATGGGGGACCGCAGCGAGAATGGCTCGAGATTCCCCCTGTGCAGCATTGGGAACTCGAACCCTAACAATGGCTAGGTGAAAACTATGAATGGGCAGTTAACTTTTAGGGTTACAGTCTGTTTAGAAAGGATCATAAAAATCAGAGAGGAGGAGGGGTTTGTCTTTATGTAAAGTCTTGTTTAAAGTCCACTTTCAGGGAGGATATCCGTGAAGGGAATGAGGATGTCGAGTCCATATGGGTCTAAATACATGGAGGGAAAAATATTAACAAAATTCTCATTGGGGCCTCTTACACACCCCAAAGTATAACAGAAATCATGGAAAGTCTACTACTAAGGCAGATAGATGAAGCTGCAACCCATAAAGAGGTCCTTGTTATGGGGGACATTAACTACCCGGATATTACATGGGAAACAGAGACCTGCGAAACCTATAAAGGCAACAGGTTTTTCCTAATAATCAAGAAAAATTATTATCACAATCACAATATAATCACAATTGGTGCAGCATCCAACCAGAGGAGCAGAACTTTTATACCTAATACTATCTAATAGACCTGACAGAATAACGAATCTGCAGGTCGGTGGGCCTCTAGGAAATAGCGACCACAATATTGTACAGTTTCACTTGTCTTTCGCTAGGAGGACTTGTCAGGGAGTCACAAAAACACTGAACTTTAGGAAGGCAAAGTTTGACCAGCTTAGAGATGCCCTTAATCTGGTTGACTGGGACAATGTCCTCAGAAATAAGAATACAGATAATAAATGGGAAATGTTTAAGCACATCCTAAATAGGCACTGTAAGCGGTTTATACCTTGTGGGAATAAAAGGACAAGAAAAAGGAAAAACCCAATGTGACTAAACAAAGAAGTAAGAGGGGCAATTAACAGTAAAAGAAAGCATTTAAACTACGAAAGCAGGATGGCACCATTGAAGCTCTAAAAAACTATAGGGAGAAAAATACTTTATCTAAAAAACTAATTAAAGCTGCCGAAAAGGACAATGCTAAGTAGAGTAAAACTAATCCCAAACGGTTCTTCAGCTATATCAATAGTAAAAGAATCAAAAGTGAAAGAGTAGGCCCCTTAAAAAATTGTGAGGAAAGAATGGTTGTAGATGACGAGGAAAAAGCTAATATATTAGACACATTCTTCTCCACGGTATTCATGGTGGAAAATGAAATGCTAGGTGAAATACTGAGAGACAAAGAAAACCCTATATTAAGGGTCACCAATCTAACCCAAGAAGAGGTGCGAAACCGGCTAAATAAGATTAAAATAGATAAATCTCTGGGTTCAGATGGCATACACCCATGAGTACTAAGAGAACTAAGTAATGTAATAGACAAACCATTATTTCATATATTTAGGGACTGGCGCATAGCAAATGTGGTACCAATATTCAAAAAGGGATCTAAAAGTGAACCTGTAAATTATAGGCCAGTAAGTCTAACATCTATTGCTGGTAAAATATTTGAAGGGTTTCTGAGGGATGTTATTCTGGAATATCTCAATGAGAATAACTGTTTAACTCCATATCAGCATGGGTTTATGAGGAATCACTCCTGTCAAACCAATCTAATCAAATTTTATAAAGAGGTAAGCTAGAGACTGGACCAAGGTAACATAGTAACATAGTTATTAAGGTTGAAGGAAGACTTTAAGTCCATCTAGTTCAACCCATATCCTTTTTCAAAATAACTTTATTATAATTTTTAGCAATGAGAGTAGGGTATTACAGTCTTACATCTCAAATAGAATATAACTTTCCATACTTAACAGTACTAGACATCAATCGAGTTAATCATGGAGATGAAGAAATCTAACTGTAGAATATATCAAGTAGCTCGACAGTAAGGATATTAATAAATAATAATAACATAACCATAACAATAACATTTCTAGACTAACAGTAGAGGATATCAATTGTTAATCAATCAAAGAGAATCTTTGCCGTGAGAGGATATAGGAGAGAGTCAAGCCAACATAAGCGAAATTAAGAGGTCAAGTCTTGCCAAGGATTCCATTTTTTACAGAAGGAAGTAAAACTGTTGTTAGCCATCGCGACGCAGCACAGCTGATTACCTGCTTTCCCGGCGGTGACGTCATCGGACTGACTGCTTTATGGCCGGGATTACCCAGCAGTCACTGCAGTTATTGCGAGAAACTGCATGTGACCGCCGGGGAGAAGAGGATGGCGGCCATTAAAGCAGTCCAGCCCGTGACCGCCGGAGATCTTCTGCCAGGTAAGTGCCGCTGACTCCTGACAGACCCGACCGACGGACACTGACAGTGACAGACCCGACCGACGGACACAGACAGTGACAGTGACAAATCCGATTCCGGTATTCGATAAGACGAAAATATCGAAACGAATTATCGAAAGGCCGATAGCCGATATTTGCATTATCGTATCGCTCAACACTAATAAGGAGACAATACAAATATCTCTCCGAGGATCTGTTTACACCAAGGTCACGGTCACAAGGAGGCATTCTCTGCGTCTGGAGGAGAGAAGGTTTCTCCGCTAACATAGAAGAGGATTCTTTACTGTTAGGGCAGTGAGAATCTGGAATTCATTGCCTGAGGAGGTGGTGATGGCGAACTCAGTCAAGGGGTTCAAGAGAGGCCTGGATGTCTTCCTGGAGTGTAACAATATTGTATCTTACAGTTATTAGGTTCTTTAGAAGGACGTAGATCTGGGGATTTATATTGATGAAATATAGGCTGAACTGGATGGATAAATGTATTTTTTCGGCCTTGCTAACTATGTTACTATATTTGTTTCATATTATCCTGGTGAAAACGCTCTGGGTAATTAGAGTATGGGGCTCGGTGGCTCTTTGCAATCTAAACTATCGTAAGGGCCAATATTTTCTGTGAGAAAAGTTTCAAGAAGAAATATTAGACATTCATAGAGAACTGCACTGCTCAAAAAAATAAAGGGAACACTTAAACAACAGAATATAACTCCAAGTAAATCAAACTTCTGTGAAATCAAACTGTCCACTTAGGAAGCAACACTGATTGACAATCAATTTCACATGCTGTTGTGCAAACGGAATAGACAACAGATGGAAATTATTGGCATTTATCAAGACACACTCAATAGAGGAGTGGTTCTGCAGGTGGGGACCACAGACCACATCTCGGTACCAATGTTTTCTGGCTGATGTTTTGGCCACTTCTGAATGTTGGTTGTGCTTTCACAATCATAGTAGCATGAGACGGACTCTATACAAGTGGCTCAGGTAGTGCAGCTCATCCAGGATGACACATCAATGTGATCTGTGGCAAGAAGCTTTGCTGTGTCTATCAGCGTAGTGTCCAAGGGCTGGAGGCATTACCAGGAGACAGGCCAGTACACCAGGAGATGTGGAGGGGGCCGTAGGAGGGCAACAACCCAGCAGCAGGACCGCTACCTCCGCCTTTGTGCAGGGAGGAACAGGAGGAGCACTGCCAGAGCCCTGCAAAATGACCTTCAGCAGGCCACAAATGTGCATGTGTCTACACAAACGGTTAGAAACTGACTATGAGGATGGTCTGAGTGCCTGACGTCCATAGATGGGGGTTGTGCTCACAGCCCAACACCGTGCAGGACCCTTGGCATTTGCCACAGAACAAAAGGATTGGCAAATTCACCACTGGTGCCATGTGCTCTTCACAGATGAAAGCAGGTTCACACTGAGCACGTGACAGATGTGACAGAGTCTGGAGACGCCATGGAGAGTGATCTGCTGCCTGCAACATCCTTCAGCATGACCGGTTTGGCAGTGGGCCAGTAATGGTGTGGGGTGGCATTTCTTTCCATGTGCTCGCCAGAGGTAGCCTTACTGCCATTAGGAACCGAGATGAGATCCTCACACCCCTTGCAAGACCATATGCTGGTGCGGTTAGCCCTGGGTTCCTCCTAATGCAGGACAATGCGAGACCTCATGTGGCTGGAGTGTGTTAGCAGTTCTTGCAAGATGAAGGCATTGAAGCTATGGACTGGGCCCGCCCGTTCCCCAGACCTGAATCCAATTGAGCACATCTGGGACATCATGTCTCGCTCCATCCACCAACGTCACGTTGCACCACAGACTTCCAGGAGTTGGCGGATGCTTTAGTCCAGGTCTGGGATGAGATCCCTCAGGAGACCATCTGCCGCCTCATTAGGAGCATGCCTCATTAGGAGCAGGCGTTGTACAGTAGGGAGGTCATACAGGCACATGGAGGCCACACACACTACTGAGCATCATTTTGACTTGTTTTAAGGACATTACATTCCACTTTAATTTTGGGTGTGACTCCAAATCCAGGCCTCCATTGGTTAATAAATTTGATTTCCATTGATGATTTTTGTGTGATTTTGTTATCAGCACATTCAACTTTGTACAGAACAAAGTATTCAATGAGAATATTTCATTCATTCAGATCTAGGATGTGTTATTTGAGTGTTCCCCTTATTTTTTTGAGCAGTATATTTATAATAGTGTAGAGCTCATGTGTCTTATATTTAGATTTCAGGCATTTGGCAGAGGTAATGGAGACCTTATTTTAAAGGCAAACAGGTTGTTGCAGACTCAGATAAGTGAGGCAGGCCGATCCCACCATCAAACTACCATACAAAATGAACCTGTACAAAAAGAACTAGAATAAAAAAAACATGTTATATGTGCCGTCCGCACACTGCATGTCAGAACTGCAGGTAAGACAGCACCCCGAGGAACAGCGAAGCCCAGGGGGTAGCTGCCTATGAGAGCAGTGGACCGGAGTAGGAAGGACGCTAGTAAGGGAATAAAAAGCGAGACCAAATGCGTAGTCAGAAGTCCAAGGGTCGAAACCAGGAGGGCAGCAAAGGTACAAAATCGGCAGGCAGTAGAAGAGTCAGAAATTCAGGCAAAGGTCAGAGATACAATAGCAAAACAAAGTAGCACATTGGGGGAACCAAGACTATATCTGGTGGCCTGCAAGCCAGGCTCCAAGGCATTTGAAGGGCATGGCTATGTGTAGCCCAGCTGCGCTTGGAGCCACATGTACCCTGGAGGATGTACAGAAGGTAAACCCACACTCACACCTGATATTCATTCACACCTTCACTATTCCCTGGAGCCACCAGAGGGAGCCCTTGGAGAGTATGCATATATATAAGGGTCGTGGAGAGAGACAGCAGTCAGATGAAGTCAGTCTAGCTGAGAGTTGGCTAGCTGTTGGTGTTACCTCAGATGAGCAGAGAGGAAAGTCATCTTAGAACGTGACAAGCTGTTAGTTCCCTAGGAAAGTGGAAAGTATCTCTTGAAGTGAGCATAGATCAGTCTGACGGAAGGTCCTGATAGCTACTTCAGACAGAGCCTCAGAAGGAAGCGAAGGAAAGGGAACTGCAGGGCTTGAAGGACTGAAGTTTACAGCTTGAACTTAGTTTATTTTGTGGAGTCCAGTAATGGTGGAGGAAGATTGCCAGTTAGCCTGGTCAAAACTGAGTCAACTGAGGTATTTTCAGTGAGCAAGCGTGCCGACGCTTTGAGAGCGGTGAAGAGAAGGAGAAACTGCCATCTACTGCTAGTGTGTGCTTATGTTAAAGGTGAGAGTAGGACGAAAGGCGAGTGGAAGGAAGAAGAGAGTGACAGAGGTTGAAACAGCATTGATCGCTTACCTCTACTCTGCACAACCGGACACCGGGTCCGAGCTTGCTAGCATCTACACGACTAGCAGGAGATACCGGAGACCCTGTGGGACTTCAAGTCGCAGGGGCCCAGCAGTGCTGATACGTAACCGGGGTCAGGAAGAACAGGAGTCTGGTCAGCGCAACCATTAGAGACTAAGTTCTATCCAAGAGAAGGCTCCACCTCAAAGTCAGCCGGGCGTATACAAAAGGACAGAGTTAGACTTCGTTTCATACAGGTAAGAAACTCACTCACATACAGGAGAACGGAGGCCCTACACCTACTCAGTGGGATTACTGGACGTGCATCCTCCACCCTGACAGCTTCCCGGGACGTGCCTGCATCTACCATCAGTAAAAGGTACAGAAAGAGACTTTCGTGTGTGTGTCTGCCTTATTGCTCCTGCACCCCTACACCGCCATATACCCTGAGGGATCAGTCTTGCCTGTGGAAGACTTAACACCTTGCTGCCCAGTAACAACCCCTCAGAGGATCTACCCTGCAGCGCTGGTCACCCTGACCAGGAACCACAGGTGGCGTCCCTTAACATTTCTATAAACCTATAATCCCCTGTAAATATTCCCCTTTTATTGAGGTGAGCCCCAGGGCAACTGACCTAGCTGTGCTACCCGTGACATCCCCCATTGAAGTGAACGGGCTCGGTGCCGAGTACCCCACAGGCCCTGGCTACGGGCGACTCAGCTACCTCTCACAGGCTCACAGTCTGATGACCTCATCTGGACCGCCCCCAGAACCAGGCCAGATGGTGATGCATGACTGACACCAACCACTTCACCTCTGACAGAAGAGCAAAGCCTACGCCCACCAGACGCCTGCGCAGGGACCCCTTCTCTGTCACCAACTTTACCCACAGGCGAAACATGGCGATGTGCAGCAACAGAGGCCGGCGTCAAAGGAGCAGAACCATATGAGGATACCACTCTCCTATCACCGGCACCACCAGCCGAAGGAGCCAGCGCCTCCCAGCAGCAGAGGCAGGAACATCAGCCACTGAATCCAATGGTGACGTGACAGTACCCCTCCCTCTAAGAGGGGCCTCTGGACCCTCAAAACTCGGTTTGTTGGGATGAAGGAGATGAAACTTCCTGATCAAACCCTTTGCATGGACGTTACTGGCAGGCACCCAGGACCTTTCCTCCGGACCATAGCCCTTCCAATGCACCAGATACTGCCCGGTCCTCTCACTAAACGGGAATCAAGGATGAATTGGACTTCGTATACCAAAGCACCCCCTACCAAAACCGGAGGAGCAGGGGACTGGACAGGATGAATCGGAAAGCGGTACAATTTGAGAAGGGACTTATGGAATACATTGGGCAGTTTAAATGATTGAGGGAGCTTCAGACGAAAGGCTACTGGATTAATCACTTCAATAATTTCATACGGACCAATAAACCTGGGACCTAGTTTGGCAGACGGCACTTTGAGCTTAATATTCCTAGTAGAAAGCCAAACTTTGTCCCAAACTCCCAGGTCCGGGTCCTTGGAGCACCGTCTATTAGCAGTCGAAGCCTGTCTAGTCTGAGCCCCTTTCATGTTTACGTTGACTTCTGACCAGATAGTTTTTAACTGGTCTATGGTCCTTTCTACCCCAGGGACATCTGACATCCTAGAAGAGAACGAACCAAAGCGCGAGTGCAGCCCATGATTACAGTAGAAAGGGGTAGTCTTGATGGACTCCTGGTACTGATTATTCATGGTAAACTCTGCTAGCGGTAGGTGTTCCACCCAATCGGACTGATGCTCAGAGACATAACGTAGATTCTGCTCAAGCGCTTGGTTGGTGCGTAAGGTTTGATCATTGGTTTCAGAGTGAAAGGCAGAGGAAAAGGACAATTCCATTCCAATTTGTTTACAGAATGCCCTCCAAAATTTCAAAACAAACTGGGTACCCCTATCGGACACGATATTCACAGGCATACCATGCAATCGCACAACATGAGTAATGAATAGTTTTGTCATGTATAGTGTACAGTTCCTATAGCGTCTTGTGCTTGGGTGCGAGGAAAACACAGGAGACATAGGTTGAAATGAAATGACTTGTATTACTTCATACAAGCATGCTGAAAAGTTCACACAGTTTGCAGGAACAGCGACAGGAGACACAGCAGGCCAGAGTAACTTCAAGCACTACAATAAATCTCCAAAGCAGGTTCAGGATCTCTTCTCTGTACCGTAATTCCTCTGCAAACATGGATTCACCAAAAGCAGGTTTCCAGAGTCCAAAAGTGTTCCAAGGTTCCTCAGTAGGGAATAGCTGGAGTACAAGTCCAAGATTTCCAGGAGTCAGGTCACAGACTGACTGAGGCTTGATTCAGGAGCACTGATTGTTCAGCTGAGGCTGCTTAAGAAGCAAGAGGGAAGAATCAGGGCGGGAACATGAAAACTGGAAACTCCATATTAACTGAGGGCAAGAGCTGCAGAAAGACAGAAAGCAAAATGGCCGACGGAAAACTGAGTTTCAAGGAACATGTCAACAGAGACAAAGAACCTTACATTACTCCCCCCTTAGGGACAACCTCCGGATGACCTCAGACCAGGCCTGTCAGGGTACCTCTGATGAAACTGGCGGAGCAGGCGAGGAGCATTTACATTATTGACTGGTTCCCATGAGTTGTCCTCCACTGGGTAGCCCTGCCATTTAATCAAATATTGCAACTGATTTCTGTACAACCTGGAATCTAGAATCCTTTCCACCATAAATTCTTCCTGACCATCGACCAGCACTGGGTCAGGGCAAGGAGAAGAACGTCCAGGAAACGTATTGGGTGTTGCAGCCTTTAGTAGGGATACATGAAAGACAGGGTGGATTCTCATAGTTCTGGGCAGTTGAAGACGACAAGCAACAGCACTTATAATCTTATTGATCTTATAAGGTCCAATGTACTTATGTCCCAATTTAGACGATGGAATCTTTAATTTAAGATTTCTGGTTGACAGCCAGACCAAATCTCCTACCTTGAAAGCTGGTGCAGGTTTACGAAATTTATCTGCTGCTTTCTTGTACCTTTCCTGAGCCAATTCTAGATTTTCCTTTAGAAGATCCATATTCTTTTGTAAAGAAGTGATTCTTTCAGCCACTGCCGGCAAGGGCGTGTCTATGGGAAATCGAGGAAGAATGTTAGGATGATAACCTAGATTGGAGTAAAAAGGAGACTGCTTAGTGGAGGCGCTCTGAGAGTTGTTATAAGAGAACTCAGCCAGTGGAAGTAGATCCACCCAATCATCCTGTAGGTGGCAGATAAAACAGCGGAGATACTGCTCCAGGGTCTGATTGGTTCGTTCTGTCTGTCCATTAGTCTGGGGATGAAAAGCAGAAGAAAGGTTTACTTTAATGTCCAATGCTGCACAGAAATTTTGCCAAAACCTTGAAGTGAATTGCACCCCTCGATCCGAAATGACCTCATCTGGTACTCCATGTAAGCGAAACACATTCTTAATCATCAAGTCTGATGTCTGTTTTGCAGTGGGTAAGCCGACACAAGGGATAAAATGAGCTGCCTTTGTTAGACGGTCAACCACCACTAGAATGGTGTTCTTCCCTTGAGAGGTTGGTAACTCCACAATGAAGTCCATAGAAATGGATCCCCACGGGCGGGACGGGGTGGGAAGAGGTTGCAACAGACCAGTTGGTGAGGAGCGAGGTGTTTTGCATCTTGCACAGACTTCACATGAAGTGACATAGTTTAAGACATCTTTCCTGTAAGTGAGCCACCAAAAGAAACGAGAAAGAAATTCTTGTGTCTTTAGAATTCCCCTATGCCCGGCTATCTTGGAATCGTGGATGAGTTGCAATTAGTGTTGAGCGATACTGCTCGATATCTAAAAATATCGGATCGGAATGGTATCGCCGATATCACTAAATATCGTCGATATCCGATTCCGATACCGGAAGTCCAATGTAAGTCTATGGGAACCAAATATCGACATTAAAAAAAACCATTCTTGCCTTGTTGGTTAATTGTACATGAAGGAAAACAACAAAGACTAATGTAGAATGTATTGGGGAGGTTGAGGAGACAATAAAGGCATACATGTTTAACCCAATGCATTGGAATAGCATTAATATATTTTTTTTTGGAAATACGTTTGGATTGACTAACAAATTGACAATGTTGTTAACCTTTTTTCTATTTTGGCAAATATGTATGTTTCACAACTTCCATGCTCTTCACCTTTTTAACTTTTGCCAGTGCCACACTTTCTCCTTCATAATCTTCAGCAGCATCATCTTTCTCATCAAATTATTCTTCATCTTCACCTTCTTAATCTTCTTCTTAAACTTCTTGCTATTCATGTTTTTGTTTACATTACTCATATTGTTATTATTAAACTAATTAATCTTCTTCATATTCAAATTCTTCATCTTCTTCCTCTTCATCTTCTTCATCATATTCTTATTTGTGACAGAGATTCCTGTACTTGTAATCTGTAAAAGTATGAATTGTTCATCCTTCCGTTCTTGCTGTCACAAAAGATTTAAATTACAACAGTATTTGTCCGTGTTCAGTTTAGCCTGCAGCAGCAGGCATTTTCCAGGGGCACCACGAGGAGGAACGGACTCACCCCCATACACTGCTTAGTCTTCTTCTGCTTAGAATTTAGAGCATATATTTTGCTCTTCATTTTGGTCTTATACTTCATGTTCTTCTGCTTTTTGATCTTTTGCTTATTGTTCTTCTGTCTCTTGTTCTGTATCTTGTAGTTTGTCTTAACCTTCTTTGTCCTGTTGGTGATCTTCTTCTGGGTAATCTTTTATTTTTTCTTTGTGATGGTGTTCAGGCTGGTTGGCTTCATGCTCGTCGTCCTTGTTGTCGTCATCTTCTTCTGGGTGGTCTTTAAGGTCGTCTAATTTCCGAGAAACAGCTGACGTTACTGGAACCCTGACGGGTATCAAATGGAGCAAGAGACAATGGAAGTAACGAGGACCAGCTGACTGTGCTGGACCCCGGACGGGTAGCAGAAGGAAAAGAGGCAATGTCACAACCGAGTACCAGCTGACGTTACTGTGACACGGTTACTAAGCAGGAGGTACCTGTGCTCCAAAGCACTACCAAGGACCAGCAGACGTTGCTGGAACTCGGATACGGAGATGGAGGCACCTAGGCCAAAGGCACTGGGGAGAACCACTTGACGGTACTGGACCCCGGAGGGGTAGCAGAAGGAAAAGAGGCAATGTCACAACCGAGTACCAGCTGACGTTACTGTGACACGGTTACTAAGCAGGAGGTACCTGTGCTCCAAAGCACTACCAAGGACCAGCAGACGTTGCTGGAACTCGGATACGGAGATGGAGGCACCTAGGCCAAAGGCACTGGGGAGAACCACTTGACGGTACTGGACCCCGGACGGGTAGCAGAAGGAAAAGAGGCAATGTCACAACCGAGTACCAGCTGACGTTACTGTGACACGGTTACTAAGCAGGAGGTACCTGTGCTCCAAAGCACTACCAAGGACCAGCAGACGTTGCTGGAACTCGGATACGGAGATGGAGGCACCTAGGCCAAAGGCACTGGGGAGAACCACTTGACGGTACTGGACCCCGGACGGGTAGAAGAACGCACCCATGAAAATGTAAGTTGACAGGACGCAAGCCGTCCGCAGTTACCGAATCACACAGTCCTACAGTGGGTGCTTATCCTATTGTCACAATGGAAACCGCCTTTATTTACATATCCCACAGCACACATAGGAATCACCTAAACTGCAGGCACCACAGAGTCGGCTAACCCGAATGCAACAAGACAGCACAACTTATTGGAGGATAATTGACGTTCACACTGCCAGGAAACAGCTGTCGTGCTGTAACCAGGCTGGCCAGGAGTCAGTACCCCTGCCAATTACTTACGAGCAACAAATGGCGGTGTTGTAGCCCAGGGAGTAGAGTTCAGGTGGTAGAAAGATGAACATAACAGGAGACATGGAAAACGTTGCCAAACAGTTATTTAATCTGAAAACGGACAGGCAAATTCAGGTGAGATCCATGCCTTGTTCATTTTCAGAAAAGTAAGCCGGTCTACATTCTCTGAGGATAGTCGCATGCGACGGTCTGTTACTACACCACCTGCAGCACTAAACACACGCTCAGATAATACACTGGCAGCAGGGCAAGCCAGCACCTCCAATGCATACTGGCTAAGCTCTGGCCATGTATCCAACTTAGAGACCCAAAATTTGAAAGGGGAAGAGGCATCTGGGAGTACAATTAGAGGGAAAGCCAAGTAGTCTGTCACCATCTTACGGAAACGTTTCTTCCTGGTGACTGGAGCCGTCTCGGATGGTGTAGACCTTGCTGGCGCTGTCACAAAACTTTGCCACATTTGTAACATACAGTTCTTGCCCTGTGCAGATGCGCTGCTTCTGCTCCCTCTTGTTGTAGAGGTGTCTACACTGCCTCGACGCACAGAGCTGCTTTGTAAAGCAGTAGCAGCAGCAGCAGCTCTCTCGGCTGGAATGTACAACAGTATGGATTGCACCAGTGTGTCTTGGTACTCCTGCATTTTACGGTCCCGGTTCACCGGTGTGATGAGGGTTTGTAAGTTGTCCCGGTAGCGAGGGTCTAGGAGGGTGTACACCCAATAATCTGACGTGCTGAGAATGTGGGCGATGCGGCGGTCGTTTCTCAGGCACTGAAGCATGAAATCAACCATGTGCTGCAGACTCCCAACTGGCCAACAAAGGCTGTCCTCTGGAAGAGGCGTCATCTCTGTCTCCTCTGCATCACCCCACCCTCGCTCTACATACTGACTACAGCGTTGTGTACCTCCCTCTGTAGGGATTTCTTCCTCCTCCATTGACTCCTCCTCCTCCTCATCCTCCTCACAAAGTAAGCCCTGCCCAGCCCTTTGTGAGGAACCACGTTGCGCTGACTGTCCTGAAGGTAATTGAATTTGTGACTCCTCATCCTCCACCTCTTCCAAAACCTCTTCCTTTAGTGCTTTCAGTGATTTCTGAAGCAGGCAGATAAGGGGGACAGTCATGCTGACTAGTGCATCATCTGCACTCGCCATCCGCGTTGAGACATCAAACGCACGCAAAACGTCGCAGATGTCCTTCATAGAGGCCCACTCAGTAGTGGTGAAGTGTGAACGGCGCAAATTGCGAGTTGATTGCGCCTGTTGCAGCTGATACTCCATTACTGCTGGCTGCTGCTCACACAACCGCTCCAACATATGTAACGTGGAATTCCACCTGGTGGGTACGTCACATATGATGCGATGTTCAGGAAGGCGAAATCTGACTTGCAGAGCTGCAATGCGCGATCTGGCCATGCTGGAACGTCGCAAGTGAGTGCACTCTAGGCGGACCTTGTGCAGCAGTGCATCAAGATCCGGATAGTCCCTCAAAAAACTCTGCACGACCAAGTTGAGCACATGTGCCAGACATGGTATGTGAGTGAGGTTGCCAAGGCCCAGAGCTGCCACCAGATTTCGGCCGTTGTCACACACTACCAAGCCTGGCTGGAGATTAGCTGACAAAAACCACACGTCGCTCTCCTGCTTGTCGGCATCCCAGAGCTCCTGCGCTGTGTGGCTTCGATTCCCCATGGGAATTAATTTCAGTACGGCCTGTTGACGTTTGGCCACGGCTGTGCTCATATCGGTCGCAACAGGTAAGCGTTCACGGGTCCATGTGGAGGTATACCGTGACGGCTCGTGCAGCGATGATTCTGAGGAACTGGAGTAGGAGGAGGAATCAATGTGCACAGACTGGATTCCTGCAATCCTTGGAGTTGGCAGAACACGTACAGCGCCACTGGCAAGATCTGTACCCGGCTCCACAACATTGACCCAATGGGCAGTGAGGGAAAGGTATCGTCCCTGGCCATGGGTACTGGTCCACGCATCGGTGGTCAGGTGGACCCTGCTACTGACGGCGTTTAGTAGCGCATGTTTAATGTTTCCCTCGACATGTTTTTGCAGAGCAGGGACAGCTTGCCTGCTGAAATAAAATCGGCTTGGCACATTATATTGTGGGACTGCCAATGCCATAAAGTTCCTGAAACTGTCAGTCTCCACCAGCCTGAATGACAGCATTTCAAGGGACAGGAGTTTTGCAAGGCCAGCATTCAGAGCCTGTGCTCGTGGATGGTTTGCCGAGTATGGCCGTCTTTTATCCCATGCCTGTGTTACCGATGGCTGTTTTTTGTTCTGGGAGTGTGACGATGACTGTGAACTTGCAGCAGTGGGTGGAATAACAGTTTGTCTATGGACAACAGTGACCGAGGTTCTTCCATGGAGATCCTGTGAGGAAGCCGAACCAGGTGTGTGAGAGCTGGAGGTAGAGGCTCGAACATGACCTAAAGATGTAGGTGCTGCTGTAGGTTGGCCTACATCTCCAGTGTGTCTTTGGAACTCAGCTACGTGCTTTGTCCGTACATGTTTCCACATATTTGTGGTATTCAGGTTCCTGATATTTTTACCTCTTTTAACTTTTTGCTTACACAGCTTGCATTGAACATAGCAAATATCATCTACAAGTCTGTCAAAAAAGGACCACGCAGTGCAAGTCATGGGAGCGCCAATTTTGACAGTTCTAAGAGAACTGCTCCCAACAGGTGCCAAACTGGAGGCTACAGGCAAGCGAGTCTGCAGCCTACCTCTCCCTCCTCTTTGTACCGTTGGGACAATCTCTTCCTCAGAGCTGCTCCCACCACCTTCCTGTTGCTCACGCCATGTTGGGTCTCGGACTTCATCATCTCCACTACCCTCTTCCAACACCTGCTGCTGTTGGATGGTCTGGGCAGCACCATGCTCCACAAAACCTGGCACCTGAGTCTCATCATCATCATAAGATGCGTTCTGCGGTGTGCTGTCCATCGGCACTGGCTCACCCGCCTCTTCAGATTGAGAGAGACACAGCTGTTGCGCATCACTGCATACTCCCTCTTCTTCAAATTGCAGAATGCTGCTTGCCTGTGCCCGTGTTTGCGAGCCAACAGATTCTGAGAACAGAAGCAGAGACTCAGCTGGCTCCTGTACAGAACTCTCTGACTGCCTGGGCAATTTGACAGGCGGTGAACAGACAGATGGTTGCTCAACAGTGTTGTGTTCCTGAGAGGAGGTGGAAGGAATTGAAGTCGATGCATTGGCTGCCATCCAACCAACAACGGCTTCAATTTGTTCTTCCAGCAGCAGGGGGGCACGCCGAGCTCCTACCAAAGTGCTCATAAAGGAACGCTCATGGGTAAAACTGGTGGATGCTGTGTCACTGAGGGCGGCAGCAGCCACAGAATACCCACGTCCTCTCCCTGCTGAAACTCCACGGCCACGACCACGTGCCTTACTCACTGACTTCTTCATCTTGGTAGATTGATAAAGAAAATCAGAAAAGTTATAAGGCCTAAGTGTGGTTATTACGCAGAGACTGAAGTGAACACTGAAACACAACTGTTCACAATCTGTGAAAGGCTACTCCTTTGTCTACTTCTATAGTGTTTGCAACCAATGTATTGTATACGGATGGAAGCGCGTCACACTAATAGATTATATTTTAAATGGAATGGAGCAGAACCAATTGGAGATAAATGAAAAGGATGAGCCACTGAGACACGCTCAGCAGAGTACAAGCAGCAGTGCTTGAACAAGTAACTGGAGCGTGATGTGCACTCAAAAAATAAAAAACACAGACTGAAGTGAACACTGAAACACAACTGTTCACAATCTGTGAAAGGCTACTCCTTTGTCTACTTCTATAGTGTTTGCAACCAATGTATTGTATACGGATGGAAGCGTGTCACACTAATAGATTATATTTTAAATGGAATGGAGCAGAACCAATTGGAGATAAATGAAAAGGATGAGCCACTGAGACACGCTCAGCAGAGTACAAGCAGCAGTGCTTGAACAAGTAACTGGAGCGTGATGTGCACTCAAAAAATAAAAAACACAGACTGAAGTGAACACTGAAACACAACTGTTCACAATCTGTGAAAGGCTACTCCTTTGTCTACTTCTATAGTGTTTGCAACCAATGTATTGTATACGGATGGAAGCGCGTCACACTAATAGATTATATTTTAAATGGAATGGAGCAGAACCAATTGGAGATAAATGAAAAGGATGAGCCACTGAGACACGCTCAGCAGAGTACAAGCAGCAGTGCTTGAACAAGTAACTGGAGCGTGATGTGCACTCAAAAAATAAAAAACACAGACTGAAGTGAACACTGAAACACAACTGTTCACAATCTGTGAAAGGCTACTCCTTTGTCTACTTCTATAGTGTTTGCAACCAATGTATTGGATACGGATGGAAGCGCGTCACACTAATAGTTAAATTGCATGGAGCTGCAAGAATTACACTGAAGGAAAAAAAAAAAGAGTCTGTGAGTGACATGTGCAGATGCCTACAGACAGCGTTGCATGCAGAGCAAACTGCAGCGTCATCTGCACTCACACACACCTTGCAGAGCTGTTAAAACAACACTGCAGGCAAAAGGAAGCTTTACACAGCGGTTGGTGCTAGCCTGCCTACAGCACAGTACACTAAATCGCAATCTCTAACTGTCCCTCAGAGTCAGCACAGCAGCGTTCTGTCCCTTACTGAATTCACAGCACAGTGACGCTAAAATGGCGGCGGCGCCTTTTATAGTGCATTCTGACATCATTTCAGCATCCAATCACAGCCATGCCATTAGTTAACATGACCGCAGCAGTACAGGATGTGCCCACACTTCTTAGGATTCCTCATTGGCTGACTAAAATCACATTGCCTCGCAAAGAATTATGGGAACTTCCGATTCCGGTATCCGATAAGACGAAAATATCGAAACGAATTATCGAAAGGCCGATAGAGCTAATATCGGCCGATACCCGATATTTGCAGTATCGTATCGCTCAACACTAGTTGCAATACTCTCAATCTGACTGTTTCAGGTATATACAGACGTTGTCCCTGAATCCACACACCATTCTTAAAGACAAGACTTACGTCCCTTGGGGGTTGAGCCAACAAAGAATCCGCATGGTATGCTTCCTTGATGTCCTTAAGTAGGTCTTGATTATGAATCACTCCCAGGAATCTAGAGTCAGGAAGAATAGTCTTAGGAGGAGTAAGTGGACGTGTCTCTGCTGAATGAATCCTAGAGAGTGCATCAGCCTTTTCATTGCGCGATCCTGGTCTGTAAGAAATTACAAAATTAAATTGGTTTAGGAAAAGATTCCAGCGAGCCTGGCGAGGAGTCAGGCACTTAGCCGACCTGATAAATTCAAGGTTACGATGGTCTGTCAGGACGACTATTTGCTGTGCAGCTCCCTGAAGAAGGTGTCTCCATTCCTTGAAGGCGGCAATAATGGCCAACAATTCTCTATTGCCCACATCGTAGTTCCTCTCAGCCGAAGACAACTGCTGGGAAAAGAAGGCACAGGGATGCAAGACATTCTTCTCACCTGTTCTCTGAGAGAGTATAGCTCCAACGGCACAGTCTGAAGCATCCACCTCTATTATGAAGGCAAGCTCGGGGTTGGGATGTACTAAGATAGGTGCGGTGGTAAATTTATACTTTAAACAAGAAAATGCTTCCTGAGCTTGCGGGGTCCAGGAGAACCTAGACTGTTTCCGGGTAAGTTGGGTGATAGGTGACACTACCTCAGAAAAATTCTTAATGAAACGTCTATAGAAGTTGGCAAACCCGATGAAACGCTGCACCTCCTTCACATTTCTAGGAATTGGCCAATCCTTGATGGCTTGGGTCTTGCTTCCATCCATACTAATCCCTTGCGTAGATAGTACATACCCCAGAAATTGAATTTCGGTCCTATGGAATTCACATTTTTCAAGTTTGATGTAGAGATGGTTTTGTCTTAGGCGTTCTAAGACCATTCTCACATGTCCATGATGTTCCTCTGTGGAGTTAGAAAAAATTAGAATATCATCCAGATAAATCACCACAAATGTATCTAGGAGATCCCTGAAGATATCATTCACGAAGTGTTGGAAAGTGGCTGGGGCGGTACTCAGACCAAAAGGCATAACTAGATATTCAAAGTGTCCATAGCGTGACCTGAAAGCAGTCTTCCATTCATCCCCAGGTCTAATACGGACCAAGTTATAGGCCCCACGGAGATCCAGTTTAGAGAAAATTTTGGCATGCCGCACTCTCTCCAACAACTCAGGGATTAAAGGCAATGGATAACGGTTTCTAATAGTAACCTTATTGAGTTCCCTATAGTCTATGCAGGGTCTCAGAGATCCATCTTTCTTCTTCACAAAGAAGATGGGTGCACCTGCGGGAGATGAAGAGGGGCGTATGAAGCCATTGGCTAAATTTTCGTCTATATAATCCTTCAAAGCTTTTAGCTCGGGCCCCACTAGGGGGTAGATCTTACCAAAAGGTATCTCGGCTCCAGGCAATAATTCAATTGGACAATCATATGGACGATGAGGAGGAAGCTGATCAGCGTTCTTCTTGTCACATAAATCCACATAGTCCTGGTATACAGCTGGTAGTTCAGGGACTGACATGGTTCCTTTAGGAACAGAGCAAGCTGAAACTCCTTGACTCATCTGTTTCTCCGGAAAGTGTAATTCCTTGGTCTCCCAGTTAATCGTAGGATTCTGCGCCTGCAGCCATGGTAGCCCTAGAATAATGGGAAAGTGGGGAGAAGAGATAAGCAAAAAAGACATTTTCTCCTGATGATCTTTACCCATAAGGACCCTCAAAGGCTCTGTTTCTTGATCCACTGGTCCAGAAGTCAGTAGAGAGCCATCCACAGTCTCCATCTGTACTGGAGTAGCCTTCTTCACTGAACTTATCCCCTGTTTCAGAGCAAAGGAGATATCCATAAAATTTCCACTTGCTCCTGAGTCGATCATAGCAGAGCTAGACACCCAGACTGAGTCAACCCAGAGTTTGATGGAAAGGAAGCAATGAGAATTGTTTCTTTTACAACTCAGCTGAGACACCGCTGAGGAAACTTGAAAAATTGCAGCGTTTATACCGTCATCGTCCCCAGAACTAACAGAGTTTAAGTCCGAGAAATCAAGATCTCTTGCAGCAGATCTCTCTGGAGCCTGAGGCTCGGACATGACAGAGCTCCTCTCGCAACACTCACAGTGAATGACTGCTGCAGTAGTCTTACGAGAACGGCTGGGGCAGTTTATAATGAAGTGCCCTGACTTACCACAGTAGAAACATAGATTTTCCTTTATACGATGTTCTTTGCGTGCATCACTAACCAGTCTTTGTAAAGAGTCCACCTGCATGGGTTCAGGTTCTGGTTCCCTTGTGATCCTACTCAAAGGTTCCTTAGCTGAGGAGGGAGGTAGTAAAAGGTTAGTGCGATTATTTTCGAACCATCTCTCTTGTCTGCGTTCAGTCAGATGAGCATCAATACGGATACAATAGTTAATAAAGTCACCTAACGCAGTGGGAGGGTCGGCACGAGCAAGTTCATCCTTAATCAGTGGAGACAACCCTTTCCGAAAAATAGATTTTTTAGCGGAAGTGTCCCAAGTGGTATCAAGAGCCCATCTCCTGAAATCCAGGGCATATTCGGCTACTGAACGCTTACCTTGGCGCAAAGTTAACATGGCTGCTTCAGCTGTTGCACCTCGATTGGGGTCATCAAACACCTGCCCCATGGCTGAAATAAAAGCATCAAGGTGATTCAAACAATCATCCTCAGTCTCAATCAGAGGGTTTGCCCACATCAAAGCCTTATTGGTTAGCAACATGATTATAGTAAGCACTTTGGATCGTTCAGTGGGAAATTGTGAAGCATGTGCAGAGAAAAATAAATTGCATTGATTAATAAATCCCCTGAATTTCTCACGTTCACCGCCAAAACGAAAAGGAGGTAATTTGGGGATCCCAGAACTCGGGGTTATGGCAGGAGCCTGGGCTCGTTCCTCTAGAGCCTCAATCCTGGCTCGCAATTCCTGGGTAGTTTGTCCAAACACTTGCAAATTATGATTAGTGAGGTCCTGTAGGCTTGCAAAACGGGTTTTTAAAGTCTGTACATCTGAAAGGATTGTATCAGTCACTCCGCAAAGTTCCTTTATGCGGGCCTCCATCTTCCAGATCTTTTAAGGCAGAAGTGCTGGAAGAGGAAAGGAAAAAAAAAAAAAACAATAGTGTTTACCTGTGGTAACACTCCAGAGTAAAATTTTAAGGGAATGCGCTCACCTGGAATGGTTGTGAGAAGTCACAACCACTGTCATCACATAAGGTATTAAACGGACATCTGATATCCACAGTCACAGCAGACACGGCTTTCCCAGACCCAGCAGACACTAAACATTGGCTCCTGAATCTTGTCATGTATAGTGTACAGTTCCTATAGCGTCTTGTGCTTGGGTGCGAGGAAAACACAGGAGACATAGGTTGAAATGAAATTACTTGTATTACTTCATACAAGCATGCTGAAAAGTTCACACAGTTTGCAGGAACAGCGACAGGAGACACAGCAGGCCAGAGTAACTTCAAGCACTACAATAAATCTCCAAAGCAGGTTCAGGATCTCTTCTCTGTACCGTAATTCCTCTGCAAACATGGATTCACCAAAAGCAGGTTTCCAGAGTCCAAAAGTGTTCCAAGGTTCCTCAGTAGGGAATAGCTGGAGTACAAGTCCAAGATTTCCAGGAGTCAGGTCACAGACTGACTGAGGCTTGATTCAGGAGCACTGATTGTTCAGCTGAGGCTGCTTAAGAAGCAAGAGGGAAGAATCAGGGCGGGAACATGAAAACTGGAAACTCCATATTAACTGAGGGCAAGAGCTGCAGAAAGACAGAAAGCAAAATGGCCGACGGAAAACTGAGTTTCAAGGAACATGTCAACAGAGACAAAGAACCTTACAAGTTTGCTCAGGGTCTCGGAATTAGGTAATCCGGACAGAGGAACAAAATGACACTTCTTGCTGAATCTATCCACCACCACCCAGATGCACGTCTTCCCTTCTGAGAGTGGCAGATCAGTAATAAATTCCATGGAGAAATGGATCCAAGGACTCTCAGGGGCAGGCAAGGACTGGAGCCACCTGGCAGGAAGATTATGGGGAGACTTAGCGCGAGCACAGGTTTCACAGGCCAGTACATAGTCCTTACAGTCCTTTACTACAGTTGGCCACCAAAAATTCCTAGTTACAAGTCTGATGGTGTTTTTGATGCCTGGATGCCCTGCAAGGACGGAATCATGTGATTCCTTCAGAACGTGAAGGCGGAATGTGGCCGGGACAAATAGTTTTTGGGGAGGAGTAGTGTCAGGTGCCTGTTCTGGGGATCTACGGATTTCTTCCAGAAGATCCAAGGATACAGCTGAAATAACAATTCCCTTGGCTAGTATTGGAGTCGGTTCAGAGTCCTCGACCTGTGAGGGGCAAAATCTTCGAGAAAGGGAATCAGCCCTTACATTTTTAGTACCCGATCGAAAAGTAATCACAAAATCAAACCTAGAAAAAAACAAGGCCCACCTTGTCTGTCTTGGATTCAGTCTTTTTGCTGACTCCAAGTAGGTCAGGTTCTTGTGGTCAGTAATTACAGTGATCTTATGTTTGGCATCTTCGAGGAAGTGGCGCCATTCCTCAAAGGCCCATTTGATTGCCAACAATTCCCGATTACCTATATCATAATTCCTCTCGGTGGAAGAGAATTTTCAGGAAAAAAGGCGCACGGACGAAGTTAAGTGAGGGATGCAGTGCCTTGCGATAGCACTGCTCCGACTCAAACTTCAGAGGCATCTACCTCTACAATAAAGGGGCTGTCAAGATCAGGCTGAACCAATATCGGGTTAGAGGAAAAAACATTTCTTTAAGGCAGAAAATGCATGATTTGCTTCTGGCTTCCAGTTAACCACATCCGCCCCTTTCCGAGTCAAATCAGTGAGTGGTTTGGCTATCTCAGAAAACCTTTAATAAATTTACGATAGTGGTTAGCGAAACCCAAAAATAGCTGCAGTGCCTTTAGAGACTCGGGTTGTACCCATTCCTTAATGGGTTGAATTTTAGAAGGATCCATGCGAAACCCTTTAGCGACAAAATATACCCCAGAAACTGTATCTCCTTCGTCATGAAGACACATTTCTCTAGTTTGGCGAATAAAGAATGCTCTCTGAGTCTCTGGAGGACAGAGCAGATGTGTTGGAGGTGCGTCAATATGTCAGAAGAGTAAATCAGGATGTCGTCCAAATAAACACCACTAATGTCTCTGAAAATCTCGTTCACAAAATTCTGAAATACTGCAGGTGCAGTACTGAGCCCGAACGGCATTAAGAGATACTCAAAGTGGCCGAAGGGTGTGTTAAACGCGGTCTTCCACTCATCTCCCTTTCTTATACGGACAAGATTTTATGCTCCTCGGAGGTCAAGTTTAGTAAACCAACGGGCTCCCAACAGCTGATTATAAAGATCAGGAATGAGTGGAAGCGGATACTGGTTTTTCACAGTGATTGCGTTTAACTCACGGTAATCAATGCAAGGTCTGAGACCACCATCTTTCTTTTCCACAAAAAGAACCCGGCCCCCACTGGTGAGGTGGATGGTCTAATAAACCCTTTTCGCAAACTGTCTGTTATGTAGTCTTTCACAGCCTGACGTTCTGGACCAGAGAGGTGAATATTCTCCCCTTAGGGAGGCGAGAATCCGGTACTAAGTCTATGGGGCAATCATACTTTCTATGAGGGGGTAATTTCTCTGATTCCACTACAGAAAAATACATCCTCATAATCTCTGAATGCATAGGGTACAAAGGGGGGAGGTGTGATTTTAACTTGGTTCACTGATAGCGATATACAATTATCCTGACACTCTGGGCTCCAGCGCACGATATCACCCAAGTGCCAGTCAATGACTGGATTATGTTTGCGTAACCATGGCATACCCAGAACAACAGCGGATGATAAATTATGGATAACAAAAAATGACATGTTCAGCATGTAACAATCCCACTAACATTGATATTTTCTCAGTGACAAACTCCACTCCATTCTGGACGATAGGAGTGCCATTAATAGCAGTGGTTTTAATGGGCGCATTAAGCCTTAGCAGTGGTACACCAAGATTTCTCGCTACCCGGAGATCTATGAAATTCCCTTCTGAGCAACTATCCACATAAGCCTCCACACACACAGATTTCTTCAGGTAAGACAAAGAAGTAGGTAAAAGGACTTTGGACGCATCAGCGGGCAATACCTGGGCAGGCATGGCCAGAGCTACCCAGGTGCTGACGTCCAGGGAGTGAAGGTTTCAGACGTCCAGTGTTCTCCCAGAGGTCTCCAGACTGTGGCTTGTGCAGCATGTTAGTAGGAGATGATGGGAGTGATCCTCCACAGGACTGAGCAATGAAGCCGGACACAGGTGCTTTAGCAACAAAATCAGCTCAGAAAAGGAGAGGAAGGAAAAAAATTCAGAGAAAGGGTTAGGAAATGCTTTTATATATATCCAGAACATATATAAAAACTTTTTTTTAGAGCCAGATATAATGTGACATCCGCTCACTGCAGGTCTGAACTGCAGGTAAGACAGCACCCCGAGAAACCCCGAGACCCTTTACCCCTATACAGGGATCTGGAATTACAGCGAAGCCCAGGGGGTAGCTGCCTATGAGAGCAGTGGACCGGAGTAGGAAGGACGCTAGGAAGGGAATAAAAAGCGAGACCAAATGCGTAGTCAGAAGTCCAAGGGTCGAAACCAGGAGGGCAGCAAAGGTACAAAATCGGCAGGCAGTAGAAGGGTCAGAAATTCAGGCTAAAGTTAAAGTCAAAACCAGGCGGGCAGCAAAGGTACAAAATCGGCAGGCAGTAGAAGAGTCAGAAATTCAGGCAAAGGTCAGAGATACAATAGCAAAACAAACTAGCACACTGGGGAAACCAAGACTATATCTGGCGGCCTGCAAGCCAGGCTCCAAGGCATTTGAAGGGCATGGCTACCTCTCACAGGCTCACAGTCTGATGACCTCATCTGGACCGCCCCCCAGAACTAGGCCAGATGGTGATGCATGACTGACACCAACCACTTCACCTCTGACAGAAGAGAGAAGCCTACGCCCACCAGACGCTTGAGCAGGGACCCCTTCTCTGTAACCAACATTACCCACAGGCGAAACATGGCGATGTGCAGCAACAGAGGCCAGCGTCAAAGGAGCAGAACCATGAGGATACCACTCTCCTATCACCGGCACCACCAGCCGAAGGAGTCCGGCGCCTCCCAGCGGCCGAGACAGGAACACCAGCCACTGAATCCAACGGCGATGTGACATTATATCACCAACAACAACATATGTTTGGGGGAGAGTTTCATCACTAAACCAGAGTTGCACTTATTTATGGCGGACCATTGAAGCTACTGAGTTCTGAAATTATTTATTGCTCCCCATATTGGAAGAGATTGTGCAGTAATCTCAATTCCTTAGGCTTGAAAACATAATGTAATTTATGATATTGGCTGATTCCATGAAACCCAGGCTTGAGCCATGCCAACACATCTCCTGCAGGCGTGAATAAATTTACATTTAAGCCATTAGCCACGCACAGCCTAGAGATATATCATGGCACAGGTGTAATGTGTTTTATGTAGTTTATTGCAATCCTGTTTGAAGTTAGTTGGTTTTAAAAGAAATTGAAAGGACAGGATAAAAGGGAAACTCTGTTGTTATTGTACGGAAATTCACACTTAGCCTCACTGCACATTTAATTTTGTCGATCATAAAAGCGAATTTTGGCCAGAAAGACTGGACCTGGTCTTGTAGGGACCATACAAGAACATTCAGCAGCACAGAAGGGAGAGAAGGTAGATTCATTCAATTAGAGTTCAAGGAAGCCAACAGCATCATTACCCTCCGGTTTCTCTTACAGGCCCATCATAATATTTTTCTTCAAGTCATTTGAACAGAGTATGGCGGAGGAGAATGTTGTGGTCTAGAGGAAAACTGGTGATCGCATCATTGTGATATGGACGTACTACACCTCCGATAAAGTAGTCACTGAAGAATCTGCGACTTCTCTGCATTTAGTGGTTACTACTCACCTGGGCAGTCATATTTAGGAATCTCCTCTTTACACCGCTCATCACCCCTCACATATGTCTCTGTAGTATTAATATGGGTCAGATCTTTACCCTGAAACAAATATTTAAAAAAGTCACAGACAAATGGAGAAGTCACATCTATGAACAGCTCTAATCCTGCCATCTCCACCGTTGTCATTACACAAGCTTTGTGATGTATTATGAGAAGTATAGAGTGTACAGTCATGGCCAAAAGTTTTGAGAATGACACATATTATATTTTCACATAATCTGCTGCCCTCTGGTTTTTATGTGTGTTTGACAGATGTTTTTATACACGAGTCAATACGTTTTCCCAGTTTTTTGTGGCATAATTAGGGGGTCGGCTTATACATGGGTTGGCTTATACACGAGTATATACGGTATATTGACAGTTAGAATGAGTTAATGCAGCAAGTCAATATTTGCAGTGTTTACCCTTCTTCTTCAGGACCTCTGCAATTCTCCCTGGCATGCTCTCAATCAACTTCTGGACCAAATCCTGACTGATAGCAGTCCATTCTTGCACAATCAATGCTTTCATTTTGTCTGAATTTTTAGGTTTTTGTTTGTCCACCCGTCTCTTGATGATTGACCACAAGTTCTCAATGGGATTAACATCTGGGGAGTTTCCAGGCCATGGACCCAAAATCTCTATGTTTTGTTCCCTGAGCCATTTAGTTATCACCTTTGCTTTATGGCAAGGTGCTCCATCATGCTGGAAAAGGCATTGTTGATCGCCAAACTGCTCTTGGAGGGTTGGGAGAAGTTGCTCTTGGAGGACATTCTGGTACCATTCTTTATTCATGGCTGTGTTTTTAGGCAAGACAGAGAGCCGATTCCCTTGGCTGAGAAGCAAGCCCACATATGAATGGTTTCAGGATGCTTAACAGTTGGCATGAGACAAGACTGGTGGTAGCGCTCACCTTGTCTTCTCCGAATGAGGCGTTTTCCTGATGTCCCAAACAATCGAAGAGGGGATTCATCAGAGAAAATAACTTTACTCCAGTCCTCAGCAGTCCACTGCCTGTACCTTTTGCAGAATATCAGTCTGTCCATGATGTTTTTTCTGGAGAGAAGTGGCTTCTTTGCTGCCGTCCTTGAGACCAGGCCTTGCTCCAAGAGTCTCCGCCTCACTGTGCATGCAGATGCACTCACACCTGCCTGCTGCCATTCCTGAGCAAGCTCTGCACTGCTGGTAGCCCGATCCCGCAGCTGAAACACTTTTAAGAGACGGTCCTGGCGCTTGCTGGTCTTTCTTGGGCGCCCTGGAGCCTTTTTGGCAACAATGGAACCTCTCTCCTTGAAGTTCTTGATGATGTGATAGATTGTTGACTGAGGTGCAATCTTTCTAGCTGCGATACTCTTCCCTGTTAGGCCATTTTTGTGCATTGCAATGATGACTGCACGTGTTTCTTTAGAGATAACCATGGTTAACAGAAGAGAAACAATGATGCCAAGCACCAGCCTCCTTTTAAAGTGTCCAGTGGTGTCATTCTTACTTAATCATGACAGATTGATCTCCAGCCATGTCTTCATCAACACCCACACCTGTGTTAATGGAGCAATCACTGAAAAGAGGTTAGCTGGTCCTTTTAAGGCAGGGCTGCAATGATGTTGAAATGTGTTTTGGGGGATAAAGATTATTTTCTAGCCAAATATTGACTTTGCAAGTAATTGCTGTTAAGCTGATCACTCTTTATAACATTCTGGAGTATATGAAAATTGCCATTAGAAAAAGTGAAGCAGTAGACTTTGTAAAAATTAATATTTGTGTCATTCTCAAAACTTTTGGCCATGACTGTACATCACGTCAAATAATTATTCTCGTCTATTCCTTCTTGGGCAGATCTCTTCTGGAATACTGTGTCCAGTTCTGGGCACCACATTTAGAAAAAAAACATTGAAAAGCGGGAGCAAGTTCAGAGAAGAGCTACCAGGATGGTGAGATAAAACAAGACTGGACGCAAGACCTTCACAGCTGCCTAAATATCATAGGGGAGATCTCCTGACACCTTCTTTCCATCTACCTGATGATCCTGAGGAACATTAGGATCTTCTTGTTTACAGTCCTGTGGAAGAAGAGGATGTGGACATCTCTCTGGTCTTGTCTTAATTGATAGATCTGGAGGAAACACATACAGGGACTGAATTTATTCTTTACATACAGATAATTATATTCCGTGTGTATTTAGTCCTGTCTATTACCTGGTGATGTGAGGGGCTGGGGAACCTCCATCATGACGTCCTTATACAGATCTTTGTGTCGTTCTAAATACTCCCACTCCTCCATGGAGAAATAGACTGCAACATTTTGACACCTTATAGGCACCTGACACATACAATGATACTGTCATCCCCCGATCCCTTCACTGTATAATGTCCCAGCATTCCCAGCAGTGTCACCTCTCCAGTCAGCAGCTCAATCATCTTGTAGGTGAATTCTAGGATCTTCTGGTCATTGATGTCCTCATGTATCAGGTAGTGAGGTGGAGGCCCCGTGATTGGGCTCAGGGGTCTTCCCCACCCCTCAGACACAGGGTCCTGACAACGCTCACTCGAGGTCTTTTTCACCACTGTGTAATCCTGGTTATGGAGAGACACATTAATAAATCTCTCTACAGACATTTCCAGAGTCCTCACCTCTCCAGTTCTGTCCATCTGTTATTCCCATAGATAAGAATGATGTAATGTGACGTCATCAGAATCTCTCACCTCTCCAGTAAGCCGGAAGAGGATCTCTAGGGTAAGGTGTAATATCCTCTCCACCATCTTGTCTCTGTCCATATCCATCCTTGATGGGTAAATCAGGTAAATTCTCTTATACAGAAGATCTTCACTGAGAGGATCCGATATTGTAGAGACCTGAATGAGAAGAAGATGAGCCGATGTAACATCATAAAATCCTGTGTAATAATACAATTACTGGAGATAATAAGGGAAACATATGAGGAGATTTATTGTTTTACAGTATTTCGTTTTCTTCTTTACATCTACTAATAAAACCTATATATTTAGGCCACAGACAACAAGCAGTTTCTTCCTCGGAGTCGGCAGCTGAATACGTTCCTCATAGACTCATCTTCCATAACGCTAATGTGTGGCCCAGCTACGCAGGCACACATAAAAATCCAGGAGAGTGCACAGGAAGGTAACAGCAACGCTTGATATTCATTCACTGTCACTCACACTTTCAGACACACCCATCTGAGATAAAAGGGGGAGTGACACGTGGCAGAGAGGGAGATCAGAGGGAAGTTGAGTTCAGTCAGAGTGATTAGTCTGAGGAGAAAGTAGAGTCTGTTTCCTGTCAGAGGACAGTGCAGTTCAGTCTCAGTCCAGTCTGGACTTGGAGGATACTGAGAGCTATTCAGTGAGCTCTAGGAGAAAGCTGACTTTTCACATCGAAGCCACAAGTGCTTATGTTAAGAGTGTGAAGCAGGGCGAAGGGCGCAGTGGAGAAGATAGAGAAGTGCTACAGGTATTGGATTACCTGCACTAAATTGCCGGACACCGGGGTCCGAAGCGTTGCTAGTGTTTCAAGCATAGTAACAAGAAAACTGGAGGCATCTGGACTACAGGTCGCAGAGTGCAGCCCAAAGTGTCAATACGTAACCGGAGTCAGGGAGAACAGGGACTTTGAGCAGGACGCTGCAAAAGTAAGGACTTAGTTCTCTCAACATCTGCTAGGCAGAGACATAGAAGGCTCCACCACAATGTTGGCCGGGCATTACAGCTAATGAGAAAGCTGGAGAGTTCAGAGTTAACTTCGCTTCAGGCAAGTTGGACTCACATGTATATGGAAGTAAAGGAGGCCTCTAACCTGCTCAGCGGTTACCGGAATGTGCACTCTCCACCCCGACCAGCTCCCCGGGATCTTCTTGAACCATCTACCAGTAAAAGGTATGAAAAGAAGCTGCATTGTGTGTGACTGAATTCTTATCCACACCCTGCATCGTCACCATAGACTTCCAGGGACACGTCTCACCTGTGGGAGACTTACCACCCAGCTGCCCCATAACATCCCCTGTGAAGACACTTACAGCAGCGCTGGTACAATTGACCAGAAACCACAGGTGGCGTCACGAACTATTTCAAATCCCCTGTAAATATCCCCTATTGCACGACCGCCAGGGCCACGGACCGAGCCACCGCTACCAGTGACAACTCCCATAGATTTCCATGGGCTCGGCTCCGAGTACCCCATAGCCCTGGTATCCACATATGTGGTGCGAGTCAAATCTTGGCGTCACGAACAGGATCCGAAGCTTGCAATTGCGAGTCCTGTGTGCCTATATGAACTGTTTGGTGAAAAAGACTGTGTGTCACTTTTGGCGCCAAATACCGCCATTTTGTCGCCATATTGGCACCCTGAGGCGCTGGTGAAGAAGGTGGGCGTGCATTCGTGGGCGTGTACCCCCCTGTGGCGCGAAAGATATGGCCGCCCTCTCCAAATGCTACTATAATGTGCGGTCCTGCCCCACTGCCAAAGAAATCCGCCTCCTCTTCATCCTCTATGCGAAGAGGAGGAGACGCAAATCCCGCCTCCACGGAAGAGACCAGATTGTTCCTGATGGAAACTACACTCTGGCCTGGGACGAGATGGCGGAAGGACAGGAGAATCTGTGCCGAGGACCGGAAGATTTCCTACCTGTGCCGGAGCAGTCCCCAGATCGGGACACCGACCCCGCCATGATGGAGCTGCGGAAGGAGAATGCGGAGCTAAGAAGGAAGCTCCAGAGTCGTACAGATCTGCAGGAGACGGAGAGACGCTGGCGTGCCCAGACACAGCGGCTGCTGTGGGACGCAGTGTTCTCTCCCACAAGCATAACGCCGTCTCCTGATTTCCCAAGATCGCTGTTGAGGAAGGCTAAAGAGCAACCAGAGGTTGCCACCAAAAGTGCTGTACCTGATCCCACCGAAGCGGAGGTGGAGGAGAAGGAGGCTGAGGAGGTCTTGCCCGGTCCGGAGTGCCAGTCAGGCCAGGAGGCCGCAGCAGAGTATAGCTCCCCGGTAAGGTCACCGGAGGGGTCCCAGCCATCGTTGCCGGAAGTCGACTGGGACGAGATGGAACGATTAGATGACGTCACCTATGCCGTTCAGTGGGAAAGTGAGTGGCGCCGTCGTGAAGAGGAGCAGCGACGCCAACAGCAGGAGGAAGAAAGAAACATCCAGCGGTCCCGACAGAAGCAGCATGAGGAGTTCATAGCTGACAAGGAAAGCGTACGCCGAGAAAAAGGTACCCGACGGGAACCGCGGCGGCAGGGGTGTGTTACCGAGTTCCAGCTCCGCAAGGGCTGGGGCTTCATCCGCGAGCCAGGCCTCTATCCAGGGGTCTTTGTAAGCCGCAGGGACGTAGAATCCCACCTGCCCATCGGTCATCCTGGGAGGGACCTGATAAATGGGGACATTGTGAGCTACACCCGTCACTGGGGTATGAAGGGGTGGTATGCCCTGAACGTCTCCATCGTTAGTGACCCCGTCCCCGACGCCGGTGCCGAAGCGTCCCAGTCTCGAGCTCCCACCGCACCAGGCCGTGCCCTGGCATCGCCCTCTGCATCGCCCCCTGCGTACTCCTCTCAATCAACGTCGCCCTTCGCATCGCAGCCAACGTCACGGTCGACACTGCCGCCTATGACCTGCTCTGCACCGCAAACAGCGACCTGCTCTGCATCACACCAGCATTGTGCGACCTATTATGCATCTCAATCGGCGACCCATTCTGCATCGTTCCCTGCGACCATGTCAGCATCACAATCGGCTGCGACCATTTCAGTGACGCAATTGGCATCCTACAAAAAGGAAGTACCCGTTGGGTCCCCTATTAAAATGAGAACTGTGGCTACGCAAACACTGATATAGGGCCATGACTTATTTGTTATGAGATCCAAAGAACATCGCGTCGTTCCAGCCCCAGGAGCGGAAGACGTCATTGAAAGTTTGTAAAAGTGAAGACCGGTAGGACCCAGACAGGGGTTTACCGCATTCAAGAAATGTATAAAGTTTAATAAGAGAAAATTGCCAATTGCACTTTATTACTGAGTATAATGATGTTTAATATATTGAGTAGAATACCCATCAGGGGTACAAGAGTTAAAGTGAAAGTTAAAGTGAAAGTTAAAGTGAGAGTAAAGTGAAAGGTAAAGAGTTTAAAGAATTTGAAAAGTTAAAAAGTAAAGGTGTCGAATGCATAATTTGCAGAGAATACCCCGGTTGGGTAAATCCAGTTGAGTAATAATGTGAATACTTGAAATGTAAAAATGTGTTTAACCCTTCATGGACTGAGAGGCTGTGGACTGTGCCAGCCCAAGAACTTATCTTGTAAATAGTTGCGCTTCGGTGCATTATCTTGGTTTTACACGAAACCACTACTATCTATCTACCTCTGAAGAAAAACCCGTATGGTGTGGCCTAGAGTGAGGTCTGCAATGAAAGTCCTGCAGCTCACCAGGACCCACGTGGGAGGTTTTTGGTGCGGGTACTCCACAAGAATATTGCTTAAAATTGTGAATATTTATAAGAAAAATGTTTTGATACTTTTGTATTTTTTCCATTGTACAAATTGTAACGTTCAAGATTCCTCACCTCCCGGATGGGATGAGTTTAAAAGTGTTGTGTTTAATGCAAAACAAAAATGTTCTTTTTGTCTTTTACAGCCCAGGAGTGCTGTGTTTTACCAAGGGGGGATGTGTGGCCCAGCTACGCAGGCACACGTAAAAATCCAGGAGAGTGCACAGGAAGGTAACAGCAACATTTGATATTCATTCACTGTCACTCACACTTTCAGACACACCCATCTGAGATATAAGGGGGAGTGACACGTGGCAGAGAGGGAGATCAGAGGGAAGTTGAGTTCAGTCAGAGTGATTAGTCTGAGGAGAAAGTAGAGTCTGTTTCCTGTCAGAGGACAGTGCAGTTCAGTCTCAGTCCAGTCTGGACTTGGAGGATACTGAGAGCTATTCAGTGAGCTCTAGGAGAAAGCTGACTTTTCACATCGAAGCCACAAGTGCTTATGTTAAGAGCGTGAAGCAGGGCGAAGGGCGCAGTGGAGAAGATAGAGAAGTGCTACAGGTATTGGATTACCTGCACTAAATTGCCGGACACCGGGGTCCGAAGTGTTGCTAGTGTTTCAAGCATAGTAACAAGAAAACCGGAGGCATCTGGACTACAGGTCGCAGAGTGCAGCCCAAAGTGTCAATACGTAACCGGAGTCAGGGAGAACAGGGACTTTGAGCAGGACGCTGCAAAAGTAAGGACTTAGTTCTCTCAACATCTGCTAGGCAGAGACATAGAAGGCTCCACCACAATGTTGGCCGGGCATTACAGCTAATGAGAAAGCTGGAGAGTTCAGAGTTAACTTCGCTTCAGGCAAGTTGGACTCACATGTATATGGAAGTAAAGGAGGCCTCTAACCTGCTCAGTGGTTACCGGAATGTGCACTCTCAACCCCGACCAGCTCCCCGGGATCTTCTTGAACCATCTACCAGTAAAAGATATGAAAAGAAGCTGCATTGTGTGTGACTGAATTCTTATCCACACCCTGCATCGTCACCATAGACTTCCAGGGACACGTCTCACCTGTGGGAGACTTACCACCCAGCTGCCCCATAACATCCCCTGTGAAGACCCTTACAGCAGCGCTGGTACAATTGACCAGAAACCACAGGTGGCGTCACAAACTATTTCAAATCCCCTGTAAATATCCCCTATTGCACGACCGCCAGGGCCACGGACCGAGCCACCGCTACCAGTGACAACTCCATAGATTTCCATGGGCTCGGCTCCGAGTACCCCATAGCCCTGGTATCCACAATTGTGGTGCGTGGTCGGAACACTAATTCTCCTCTAATTTACCGACCCTGGAATCGGCATTAGTAATACTGCAGGAGATATTCATTACACGTGACAGGAGAAATAACTACTTCATGATGAGGACGACATCTTCATCTTCTACTACGGCTCTAGAGACATATTAGTCCAGAGTCGTCACTGACTCCATCCCCACCGGCGTCTATATAAATGTTTCCCGTCTTCCCCGCACTGTAATCTTCTATCACGTTAGATCTCAGCTCTGATTCACACACAGAAATTTGAGGCTTTTAGAAAAGCTTTTTTGTTTCCACAATCAACGTGGACAAAAATGATCTGATCCCAAAGTATTTTATGGGGTTTTTTCTGGCCTTAGGCTTTCCTATATTACTAAAAAAAACACCAGAAAAAGCAGATATTAACCCCTTTATTCCATCTGATGTATTATTCCATCCTTGTGCCCTGGGACTTAATTCCCAAGGACGGAATAGTACGTCACGTGCGATCAGCTGCGCTCCCAGGGGGAGCGCAGCTGATCGAGGCCGGGTGTCAGTTGATTATCACAGCTGACACCCGGCACTATGTGCCAGGAGTGGTCACGGTCCGCTCCCGGCACATTAACCCCTGGCACACTGCGATCAAACATGATCGCAGTGTACCGGGGCAAAGGGAAGCATCGCGCAGGGAGGGGGCTCCCTGAGTGCTTCACTGAGACCCTCAGAACAGTGCGATATATTGCGCTGTTTTGAGGGACCCTCCTCCCTGCAGGACCCCGGATCAAAGATGGCCGCGGGTCCTTCCGGGTCCTGCAGGGAGGTGGCTTCCTCAGTGCCTGCTGAGAGCAGGCGCAGATAAAGCCTACAGCAGTGCCTGTCACATCGCCGATCTGACCTTATACAGTGATGTCCCATCCTGGGACAAAGTAAAAAAGTTAAAAAAAAATAAAAATAACGTGTAAAAAAAATTCCTAAATAAAGAAAAAAAAAATATTCCCAATAAATTCATTACTTCGTGTAAATAAAAAAAAAAAAACAATTAAAGTACACATTTAGTATCAACGTGTACGTAACGACCCGCCCTATAAAACTGTCCCACTAGTTAACCCCTTTAGTAAACACCTTAAAAAATAAAAAAAGGCAAAAAACAAATGATTTATCATATACCACCAAACAAAAAGTGGAATAACGGGCGATCAAAAAGACGGATATAAATAAACATGGTACCGCTGAAAACGTCATCTTGTCCTGCAAAAAAATGAGCCGCCATACAGCATCAGCGAAAAAATAAAAAAGTTATAGCTCGCAGAATAAAGCGATGCAAAAAAAATTATTTTTTATATATAAAGGTTTTTATTATATAAAAAATGATATAAATGAGGTATTGCTGTAATCGTACTAACCCGAAGAATAAAACTGCTTTATCAATTTTACCACACGTGGAACGGTATTAACGCCCCCCCCCAAAAGAAATTCATGAATTGCTGGTTTTTGTTCATTCTGCCTCTCAAAAATCGTAATAAAAAGCAATCAAAAATTGTCATGTGCCCAAAATTGGTACCAATAAAAACGTCAACTCGTCCCGCAAAAAATAAGACCTCACATGACTCTGTGAGCCAAAATATGAAAAAATTATAGCTCTCAAAATGTGATGATGCAAAAACAAATTTTTGCAGTAAAAAGTGTCTTAGCGTGAGACAGCTGCCAAACAAAAACCCGCTATAAATAGTAAATCAAACCCCCTTTATCACCCCCTTAGTTGGGAAAAAATAATAAAATTAAAAAAATGTATTTCTCTATCGCTTCGTTGGGGGACACAGAAACCATGGGGTGTATGCTGCTGCCACTAGGAGGCTGACACTATGCATATGCAAAAAAGGTTGGCTCCTCCTCTGCAGTGTACACCCCACCGACCGGCACCAAGTTAATCAGTTTTAGCTTAGTGTCAGTAGGAGGTGGACACGGGTCTCTCTGGAGACCCATATCTACCTATTGTGCGTCGTTCCTTTTCAGGTACCTTCCGGAGGGATACAGTGTGAAAAGTCACTACTGTAGTCCCACACAGAGACTATGAGTACGGCGTGTACTGCCACCCCGTATCCTCATATGTCTGTCTCGGCAGGACCCCCCACTCTAATCCCTAGCACAGACGGATGTTTAGGTGATCAGAGGCAGCGAAAGACCGGGCCTGCCTCCGTCTCCCACCTACTCGCCCACCAGAGCCTGTCGGATGAGGAGACGCGGACGTCCCCACAACTGATCCGGACGTCCAACCTTTGGTCTAAGGTATTGTCCCTCTTTCTCAGCAGGACAGAAGAAAGAAGACAGGAAGAAAGAAGAAAGGGAAAAAAAAAATGAGGATGCAGGTTACAGGAGAGCCTGATACATTTTTCTAGTCCCCTAAGGCCTTTAGAGATGGGGTTGCCATCGCGGCGCCATGGATTTCCCGGGACCCCCTGTTTTTTCTCTAGGAGCTGGAGCCCAGGTTTTTTATCAGTGCGGTGCTCGTTCTCATTGCGCCGCCTGCTTACCTCTTTTTTTCTGCCGGTTGCTGCGGCGATTCATTTCGGGGCCTGTTTTTCTTAAGCAGCGGCGTCCTCCGCTCCAATCCCCTTACCCGACGGCCGCAGACCAAAATTTAGGTCCCGGTTTCATTCTGGGCCTACTCCAGCTCTGGCTCCGCCCCCCGCCTGTCACACTTCCGGGCGGGCTTTTTTCTCTGACTGTCCTGGCTCCGCCCCCCGCCTGTCACACTTCTGGGCGGGCTTCTTCTCTGCCTGCCATGGCTCCGCCCCCCGCCTGTCACACTTCCGGGCGGGCTTTTTTCTCTGACTGTCCTGGCTCCGCCCCCCGCCTGTCACACTTCTGGGCGGGCTTCTTCTCTGCCTGTTCTGGCTCCGCCCACCGCTCTCAGCGTTCCTGAGAGCTGTAGCAGACGCAGAGTGTGCTCTACAGGCCCTGCGTCTGTCGCTCCTGCGTATTTCAAGTGGCAGCAAGCGGCTCCTCAGCTACCTCCGCGGTCTCTGAGCACGGGCTCCAGTCACAGCATCACATCAGGGAGGAACATCTCAGCAGCACGCAGGAGCCGTGAGTAAGCTCTGTCCTGCAGAGCTGACACTCTCCTCTGCCCTTCTCTGTCCCCCAACCTTCTGACAAAGGTTAGTGGGATTGCTCGGCCATGCCTAAACAAAAGGGAGAGTCTACTCGTCCCCCATCTTCCTCTTCCTCCGCTACGCTGGTTAGATACTTTGTATGTTCTTCTTGTAATGGCAGACTCCCTTCAGGTCAGTCTTCTCCCCTCTGCCAGGCCTGCAGCGACCCCACGGGACCACCCAGGAGCCCTTCTGATCCGGGTGATCCTGAGATCCATACCCCCCAGTGGGCAGCGTCTTTGTCACAATCTGTTGCGGACCTTACCAGGGTATCACAGACCCTAGTATCCGTTTTGGACAGATTGCCCCTTTCAGCACCTGCAGTCGCCAGCGGGTCTCAAGACTCCCTTCCCGGTCCGTCCAACCCAAGCCGTAAGAGACCCAGACTGGAACACAGTTTTAGGTCCTCTTCTCGCTCCATATCTCCGGAAGACCCTGCTCAGGGTTATCCCTCCCTAGCGCCCTCCTCCCAGGAATCTGGCGAGGCGTCTCCGGAGGCGTTTTCGGAGGATGAGTCGGACCTGGATCCAGATCAGGCCTCCGACATGACGGATATCGTGCAGAGTCTGATTGTGGCTGTCAATCAGACCTTAGGCATCAGGGATACCTCTACGGAATCAGCAGAACAGGCGGTTTCGTTCAGACGGTCCAAACCACCTTCCAAGGTTTTTGCCCCTCACACTGAGTTCACGGACATACTCAAGAGGGAGAGGGAGAATCCGACCAGACGCTTTCAAAGAGGGAAGCGTCTCGGCATACTATACCCGTTTTCCCCGGAGCTTACATCTAATTGGACAATTTCTCCTTCAGTGGACCCACCGGTCTCCAGACTGTCCACCAACACGGTCCTTCCTCTGGCTAGCGCTGCTTCCCTAAAGGACGCCAACGATAGGATTCTAGAATCACTGGCAAAGTCAGCCTTTGAGGCAGCCACTTCTGTTCTATGCCCGGCCTTTGCGTCTACTTGGGTCTCAAAGGCGATAGCCAGATGGTCCAGACAGCTCCGTAAGGGCATCTTGACTGGAGCACCCTCCAGAGAGCTGGCGGAGCTCGCAGACCAGATCGCCCAGGCTGGGCAATATGTAGTTTCTGCCTCCCTGGATGCTGCTTCCTGCGCGGCGCAAGCATCCAGCAATATCGTGGCTATCCGGAGGAACATCTGGCTCAAAGCATGGCAGGCTGATCTTTCGTCAAAGAAGTCGCTCACAGGTCTCCCTTTTCAGGGAGAACATCTGTTCGGAGACATGTTGGATCAGATCATTAAGGACGCAACGGGGGGCACGAGTTCCCTCCTCCCTCAGTCAAAGCCTCACAAACCCATCCAAATGAGACGGTTTCGCTCCTTTCGGCCTTTCCGCCGTTTTCAGGTATCGGAAGATTCCTCCAGTCAACGTAGGCCGCAGAATCGCCAGGTTAAGAGGAAGGCTTCCTTTCGGCCTACCCCCTCCTGGCGTTCCAATTACTCCCAGGGTAGATCCACCAGGTCAAGACCTGGTTGATCTTTTTCGGCATGACTGGACCCCGGAGCCCAGCGTTCATCCCAAGCTCGGCGGTCGTCTCTTGCTGTTCAAGGACGTGTAGCTCGACTTGGTGGAGGACGCTTGGGTCAGGGAGGTTGTATCTTCAGGATACAAAATAGAGTTCACTTCCCATCCAAGAGATCGGTTCTTCGAATCCCGCCCCCCAGGAGATCCTTCCTTGGTAACGGGTTTCTTTGCATCCATCGATTCCCTTCTCAGTGCTGGAGTTATCGTCCCTGTTCCAGAGCAAGAACGTTTCACAGGTTTTTATTCAAACCTGTTTTTTGTGCCGAAGAAAGGCAGCAAGGTTCGGCCTATCCTGGACCTCAGGCTACTGAACAGGAGGGTTCGCCTGCGTCACTTCAGGATGGAGTCTCTTCGTGCAGTAATATCGACAATGGAATCACAGGAATTTCTGTGTTCTATAGACATCCAAGACGCATACCTCCACGTCCCGATTTACCCAGCCCATCAGAGGTTCCTGCGTTTCGCAGTTCGGCAGAACCATTTTCAGTTTGTCGCCTTGCCCTTCGGGCTTGCGACTGCTCCCAGGGTCTTCACCAAGATCATGGCAGCTTTGGTGGCCACCTTGAGGGTTCGAGGACTAGTGCTCATTCCTTACCTCGACGATATTCTCATCAAGGCTACGTCCCTCCCTCAGGCTCAAGAAAGCCTGTCCATCGTTCTCGACACCCTGGCCCGGTTCGGATGGATCATCAACAGGAAGAAGTCCTGCCTTGTTCCCTCTCAGCGCCTGATCTTCTTGGGCATGCTGTTCGATACCCGACAGGCGAAGGTCTTTCTCCCCAAGGAGAAGAGAGCAATCCTCCAACAGGGTGTTCGGTCTCTGCAGAGCCCTCAGCTTCCTTCCTTCCGGTCAGCGATGAGGGTGCTGGGCAGAATGGTTGCAACTTCAGAAGAAATTCCCTTTGCTCTGTTCCACTTGAGACCTCTTCAGCAGGCTATTCTGTCTCAGTGGGACAGGTCCATCAGATTGTTGGATCGTCCGCTTCGTCTCCCTCTCAGGGTCAGGCAGTCTCTCAGCTGGTGGCTGTCATCCCCCCTCATCTTCCAGGGCCGGTCCTTTCTGCCAGACCACTGGCAAGTCTTAACGACGGATGCGAGTCTTCTGGGCTGGGGGGCAGTTTTTCGGCATCTGACGGCTCAGGGTCGTTGGTCGGCACAGGAATCTTCCCTGCCGATCAATATCCTCAAAATCAGGGCCATCTTTCTTTCGCTCCATCACTGGGAATCGCTTCTCAGGGGTCTGCCAGTCAGAATTCAGACAGACAATGCCACGGCTGTGGCATACGTCAATCACCAAGGGGGGACCAGGAGTTCTCGGGCGATGGCCGAAGTTTCCAGGATCCTCCTTTGGGTGGAGGCGACGGTTCCGGCAATATCCGCGGTGTATATCCCCGGCGTGGACAACTGGGCCGCCGACTTCCTCAGCCGCGAGGGTTTCGCGGCAGGAGAATGGTCCCTACATTCGGACGTCTTCCATCAGATCTGCCTACGATGGGGGACCCCGGATGTGGACCTCATGGCGTCTCGGCTCAACAGGAAAGTTCCGCTGTTCGTCTCCAGGTACCGCAATCCTCTAGCATTGGACGTAGACGCTCTGGCCATTCCTTGGTCACAGTTCACTCTTCCATACGTGTTTCCTCCGCTTCCCCTTCTTCCCAGATTGCTGAAGATCAAGGCGGAAGGGGTGCCGGTCATTCTGATTGCCCCAGATTGGCCCAGGAGGTCCTGGTTCGCAGACATCATCAATCTCTTGGCGGACGCCCCCTGGAGACTCCCAGGCAGGCCAGATCTTCTATCACAGGGTCCGTTCTGCCACCAGGGTTCTCGGTCGCTCAGTTTGACGGCGTGGCTGTTGAGACCGCGGTACTGAGAGAGTCCGGGTTCTCAGATCGGGTGATTCGCACCATGATCCAGGCCAGGAAACCGTCGTCTTCCAGGGTCTACTATCGAACCTGGAAGGCCTACTTTCGCTGGTGTGAGTCCAACGTCATCCCGCCAATGAAGTTGTCGCTTCCAGCCATCTTGGCTTTCCTCCAAGCGGGGCTGGACTCGGGTCTCTCTCTCTCTACTCTTAAAGGGACAGATTTCAGCCCTTTCTATCCTCTTCCAGGAATCCTTGGCTTCTCGGGTTCAAGTCAAAACTTTCCTTCAGGGAGTGGCGCATATGGCTCCTCCGTATCGGAATCCTGTGGACCCTTGGGACCTCAATCTCGTATTGGAGGTTATGAGGTGCGCTCCCTTTGAACCTCTCACAGAGGTTCCCCTGTCGGTTTTGTCTTGGAAGATGGCCTTTCTCGTTGCGATCACTTCCATCAGGCGAGTTTCAGAGTTGGTGGCTGTCTTGTCGTCCCCCTTTCCTGGTTCTCCACCAGGATAAGGTAGTATTGCGGCCTCCACCTTCCTTTCTTCCCAAGGTGGTATCCACTTTCCACTTGAATGAAGACATTGTTCTACCTTCCTTCTGTCCGGCTCCGACTCATCCTTTGGAGCGCTCGTTGAACAAGCTAGACCTGGTACGGGCAATAAGGACCTACCTGGATAGGACAGCTTCCTTCAGGAAGTCTGATCTCCTATTCATCATTCCGGACGGAGCGCGTAGAGGCCTGCCTGCTTCCAAGGCTACAATTGCGCGTTGGATTAGGACCACAATATTGGAGGCTTACCGGGTTAAAAATAGAGTGCCTCCTACTGGGGTCAGGGCTCACTCCACCCGGGCGGTAGGCGCCTCCTGGGCGGTTTACCATGGGGCTTCCGCCCTACAACTTTGCAAGGCGGCAACCTGGTCTTCCATCCACACGTTTGCCAAATTTTACAGGGTCCACACCTATGCTTCGGCGGACGCCAGCCTAGGCAGAAGGATCTTGCAGGCGGCATTGGAGCCTTTGCCGGCCTGAATGGAGTCTCTTGCCATTTTTCTCCCGCCCCAGGGACTGCTTTGGAACGTCCCATGGTTTCTGTGTCCCCCAATGAAGCGATAGAGAAAACAGGATTTTTTTGTACTTACCGTAAAATCTGTTTCTCTGAGCGCTCATTGGGGACACAGCACCCTCCCATATGTTTACAACTCTTGTTCTTTCTTTCAATTGTTTTTGTTAAATTGAGTTGTTTGTTTGTTGTTGTTTGCATTCTTCTCCTACTGCTTTCTCACTAACTGATTAACTTGGTGCCGGTCGGTGGGGTCTACACTGCAGAGGAGGAGCCAACCTTTTTTGCATATGCATAGTGTCAGCCTCCTAGTGGCAGCAGCATACACCCCATGGTTTCTGTGTCCCCCAATGAGCGCTCAGAGAAACAGATTTTACGGTAAGTACAAAAAAAACCCGTTTTATTTCCATTTTCCCATTAAAGTTAGGGTTAGGGTTGGGGCTAAAGTTAAAGTTAGAGTTGGGGCTAAAGTTAGGGTAAGGGTTGGGATTAGGGTTAGGGGTGTGTTAGGGTTAGGGTTATGATTAGGGTTGGGATAAGGGGTGTGTTGAGGTTAGGGTTGGAGTTAGAATTGGGGGGTTTCCACTGTTTAGGCACATCAGGGGCTCTCCAAATGTGACATGGCGTCTGATCTCAATTCCAGCCAATTCGGCGTTGAAAAAGTCAAACGGTGCTCCTTCCCTTCTGAGCTCTGCCATTTGATCAAACAGTAGTTTACCCCCACATATGGGGTATCAGCATACTCAGGAAAAATTGCACAATAACTCTTGGGGTCCAATTTCTTCTGTTACCCTTGGGAAAATAAAAAACTGAGGGCGAAAATATAATTTTTGTGGAAAAAAAATATGATTTTTTATTTTTATGGCTCTACGTTATAAACTTCTGTGAAGCACTAGATAAGTTCCTTTGGGGGTCTAGTTTTGAAAATGGTCACTTGTAGGGGTTACCACTGTTTAGGCACATAAGGGGCTATCCAAACGCAACATGACGCCGGCAGACTATTCCATCAAAGTCTGCAATGCAAAACGTCACTACTTCCCTTCCGAGCCCCCATATGTACCCATACAGTAGATTTCTCCAACATATAGGGTATCAGCGTACTCAGGACAAATTGAACAACAACTTTTGGGGTCCAATTTCTCCTGTTACCCTTGGGAAAATAAAAAAATTGGGGACTAAAAGATCATGTTTGTGGAAAAAATTAGATTTTTTTTATTTTCATGCCCGGGCGTTATAAACTTCTGTGAAGCACTTGGGGGTTCAAAGTGCTCACCACACATCTAGAGATCCTTTGGGGGTCTAGGTTCCAAACTGGGGTCACTTGTGGGGGGTTTCCACTGTTTAGGCACATCAGGGACTCTCCAAACGCGACATGACACCAGCAGAGCATTCCATTATAGTCTACATTACTAAACGTCACTACTATTCCGAGCCCCGACGTGTGCCCATACAGTAGTTTTCTCCCACATGTAGGGTATTAGCGTACTCAGGACAAATTGGAGAACAACTTTTGGGGTCCAATTTCTCCCGTTACCCTTGGGAAAATAAAAAATTGGTGACTAAAAGATCATTTTTGTGGGGAAAAAAATAGGCTTTTTTATTTTCATGCCAAGGCAGTATAAACTTGTGTGAAGCACTTGGGGGTTCAAAGTGCTCACCACAGATCTAGATAAGTTCCTTAGGGGGTCCAGTTTCCAAAATGGGGTCACTTGTGGGGGATTTCCACTGTTTAGGCACATCAGGGGCTCCGCAAACTGAACACGACGCCCATCAAAGTCTGCATTCCAAAATGTCATTACTTCCTTTCCGATCCCTGCTGTGCTCCCAAACATTATTTCCCCCCCACATATGGGTTATCAGCATACTCAGGACAAATTGGACAACAACTTTTGTGGTCCAATTTCCTTGGTAAAAATAAAATATTGGGGACTAAAAAATCATTTTTGTGAATTTTTTTTTTCACACCCAGGCATTATAAACTTTAGTGAAACACTTAGGGGTTGAACGTGCTCACAACAAATCTAGATAAGTTCCTTAGGGGTCTAGTTTCCAAAATTGTGTTACTTGTGGGGGGTTTCCACTGTTTAGGCACATCAGGTGCTCTCCAAACAATTCTGCGTTTAAAAAGTCAAACTGTGCTCCTTCCCTTCCGAGCTCTGCCATGCACCCAAACAGTGGTTTACCCCCACATATTGGGTATCAGCGTACTCAGGACAAATTGCACAATAACTTTTGTGGTCTTTTTACCTTTGGGAAAATAAAAATTGGGGTGAAAAGATCATTTTTGTGGAAAAAATATGATTTTTTTAATTTTACGGCTCTACGTTATACACTTGTGTGAAGCACTTAGGGGTTCAAAGTGCTCAACACAAATCTAGATAAGTTCCTTAGGAGGTCTAGTTTCTGAAATGGGGTTACTTGTGGGGGGTTCCCACTGTGTAGGCACATCAGGGGCTATCCAAACGTGACATGGCGTCCAATCTCGATTCCAGCCAATTTTGGTTTGAAAAAGTCAAATGGCGAAATGGCGCTCCTTCCCTTCTGAGCTCTTCCGTGCGCCCAAAGAGTGGTTCCCCCCACACATGGGGTATCAGCGCACTCAGGACAAATTGGACAACTTTTATGGTCCAATTTCTCCTTTTGCCCTTTGGAAAACAAAAAATGTGTGATTTAAATATAATTTTTGTGGGAAAAAATAGGATTTTTTATTTTCATGCCCGGGTATTATAAACTTGTGTGAAGCACTTGGGGATTCAAAGTTCTCACCACAGATCTAGAGAAGTTCCTTAGGGGGTCTAGTTTGCAAAATGGGGTCCCTTGTGGGGGGTTTCCACTGTTTAGGCACATCAGGGACTCTGATGGGTGTCATGTTCACTTTGCAAAGTCTGCCTTCCAAAACGTCATTACTTCCTTTCCGAGCCCTGCCGTGCGCTCAAACAGTAATTTCCCCCCACATATGGGGTATCAGCGTACTCAGGACAAATTGGAAAACTTTCGGGATCCAATTTCCTTGGGAAAATTCAGAAATTGGGGACTAAAAAAACATTTGTGGAATTTTTTTTTTTTTCACACCCAGGCATTATAAAATTTAGTGAAACACTTGGGGGTTCAAAGTGCTCACCACAGATCTAAATAAGTTCCTTAGGGGTCTATTTTCCAAAATGGTGTCACTTGTGGGGGGTTTCCACTGTTTAGGCTGTGAGACAGTGAAGGAATATGTGGTGAATGAGCTGTATATTTCACCTAAGTACCTTGCTGACTGGTATGAGCGAAATGTGTGGCTTTGTAAACCTGGTGGTAAAGAAAGGTCACTACACCTGCCATTCAGTACACGCTTGCAGCTCAGACCTGAATCCACTCAGGTGTTGATTAGGAAGCCAGAAGTAGGTGCTTGGGAGCACAGTCAGAGAGCTCATTCAGTCTGGACAGGAGTCCAGGCACGGAAGGAGACTCCGGGAGGTGGGCTCTCTCTGTCTGGGTGCTCGAGGTACCCCGGACACAAAGAGGAGACTCTGCGACACTCCATGCTGGTGACTACTGAATAGGAGGTGACCTCTCTCAAGTCTGGATGTTGGAGTTGCCTTCAGACATAAAGAGGAGTGTCTGTGAAACTCCATACTGGTAACAGAGATCATATGTGTTGTTTTGGGCACAGACTGGTAGAGTCTGGGTCCCGGATAGAGAGGGCCATCTATCTAAGTGTAATTAGAGGCTAGACAAGCCTAGGTCTTTTGTTTATGCTTTGTTTTTATCTGTGTGCTGTGGACTTTAATAAAACTGGTTGCGGCCAGTTTTCACCAAGCTGCTGTCTGAATGAACTGTTTCCGTGCCATTCTGTCTACCCAGACAGCGATCCTAGAGCTAAATACCCCTGGAAATGTTACAATTGGCGGAGAATGCTGGGGCAGCGCAGTGCCTGATACAGTTAGTGCTGGAGTGTGTATGCAGCACAGTGGCGAGAGACAGCATTAAAGGTGAAGTCTATTGAAATAGCAGCAGAAAAAAAAAAAAAAAGTGTGTCAGCAGAAACGTCTGTTTGGAGCAGTCTTGGAGAGACAGTGGACCTGATAGGGTCTGCAGAGAGAAAATGTATGCACAGCAAAGCTGAACTTGTTGTGAAAATGACTGTGGAATGTGCAGCAGCAAGAGAAACGTCTGTGGAGCAGTCTTAAAGAGACAGGAGCCCTAATAGACTTTGCAAAAGAAAAAAAAAAAAAAAAAAAGGGTGTTTGCACAGCAAGGCTGAATTTTCTGTGGAAAAAAGCTGTGTAGTGTGTATGCCTTGACTGAAGTCTGCCGTTGTGAAGACAGAGATATCTGACAGCATGGAGGCACTGTTTGAACAAATGGCGCAAGTTAATATGCAACATAAGACTGCTGTGATTGAGACAGATGAGTCCGGCAGTATGGAGGAGCTCGTTGAGTACCTAGTGCAGGCCAGCGAAGCATGCAGCAGAGCATGGAGCAGCAGCGCCTGCAGCACCAGCAGCACATGCAGCAGGCCCAGCAGCAATTCCTGCAGCAGCAGCAGGAGAATAACCGGTTATTTGTTGAGCAGATGACAGCACCAAAAAAGGATTTCGGTGCCGCGTCCCGAAGTAATGTTGTGAAGGCACCGGCGTTGTCCGCTATAAAGAAGGCGGTAAGACGGTCCTTGAGAAAAATGACACCTCGTGATGATGTGGAGGTATATCTTACTAGGTTTGAGAGACTGGCAGAGAAGGAGAATCTGCCACTATCTGAATGGGCCATGGCGGTCGTACCCTATCTGATTGGGGAACCCCAAAAAGTCTGGGCTGACCTGAGCAAGCAGGACAGCAAAGACTATGCCAAGTTGAAAGCGGCGATTCTTACCCGGCTGGGTGTTACGGTTGCAGCCCGTGCCAGGAGAGTCCATGACTGGAGATACAGTTGGGAGTCTGCCGTCAGCAACACTGCCCAAAGGGTCGAAGAGGTGACAGTGGACCATTACACCCGAGCACTTCCTCCTGAGGTACAGAGAGAAAGGTACTTTGGCCCCAAAGACTGCCTCCGTGACCAGCCGTCTGAGCGGACGTCACTTCAGAGTTCCCGGACGCTGAACTCTCCGGTAAGAGCGTTCCAGCTGTTGGGGACATGGGGTATGCTGATAAGCAAGTTCAGGCCCAAGGGGACATGTGGGTGGGAGAGTGTGATGGACAGTGTTGGAGCTGGCGTGAAATTGCAGCCAACTGTCCAATAGAGGGGGAGCCTATGTGTTGTGATGTTGGCAGATCCCTCTCTCCCTGCGCAGAGCCTGTGTGTGTGTCCACCTCAGCCGAAGAGACTGGACCACAGGGGTCCCCGGTGGTTGTAAGTGACTGCCCAGCACAGGCCCTCTTGGACTCAGAGAGTCCAGTGACTTCCGTATGTGACAGCCTGAGTGATAGGGACTTCATCCCTGATAAGCACCTGAGTGTGGTGTACATCCATGAAGACACCAAAGTCTACCCAGAGACTGCCGTGGACTTGGTCCCCAAACTCGGGGAGGTTTCATATGAAGTAGGGGTAGTGAAGACCCTGGTGCACCCCGTTATATTGGGTAATGACTTTCCCCGGTCTAAGGATCTCTGGGGGAAAAATGTTTCTGATGGACAGTGTGATGAAGCTCCTACTGAGGGTGCGCAGTCCCGAGGGGCGGAACACAATGCTAGTGGGCCGTTAAACTTATGTGATAATGATGATGATCATGATAATGATGATGACCATGATGAGGATGCTGATATTGATAATGATGATAATGCTAATCATAATAGTGATGATACTGATGATGACCGTGATAAAGATGACATTTCTTTGCAGGTGATGTTGGGAGACGAGGATGGTGGTTCTCGGGAACCGAGTGTCCCTGACCTGCCTGGCTCCTGTGACAATTTTGGGAGTGAGCCGGTGCGAGACCCCACTCTTAAAACAGCACAGGAGAATGTAATTGTTCTGAATGAGGTTCCCCAAGAGCCTGGCTCTGAGGAGAGGTTTCCTCATGCTGCCATGAACAATAACCTATTGTATAGGGACACTGAAGTCCAGGGAGAGGTCGTAAGTCAGCTCCTGGTATCTGAGCTATATGGAAGTATAGTGCTGGGGTTATCACATAGTCACATACTTGAGGGACCACCTGAGGGAAACCAGGGACCAGATGGTGAAGTTAATGTTGTGGATGACATGTTAACTAAGGTTCCAGATCAAGATGTGAATGAGAATGAATTGTATAACCCTGACAGTGAGCCGGATGTGAATGAAAATGAAGTGTGTAACCCTGGAAGTGAGCCAGATGTGGCTGAGAAAAGGGGGTCAGACAGGGATAGTGGTGGTGATAGTGAGTCATCTGATGACAATAAAGCAACCAGTGCAAGTGAGGAAGGCATGGTAGCAGAGGAGATTGAGAGTCCTGAGAGGAAGGCTGAGGCTGACCTTGCAGTCGGACGGAGGATGGCATCTGAAGATGTTGTACCGTTGGCCGGTTCCCTGGCGAAGACTAAGGTGAAAGACAGGACTCTGAAACTGAACACAGCACAAGTGGATGCTGTTGAAAATGAGAAGTTATCAATGTATGGTGTGGATCTGCATCAGGCCAAGGACTCGGAAGGTGATGCTGCAGAGGTGGAGAAAGCCATGGAAGTGGTGGACACCAGGCCAGGTGCCTCACCAGAGGCTGATGTCTCAAGTGAAGCTGTGAGGAACAAGACTGAAGATGTGGGGAATGACTCTGCCCCGGAATATGTTTCTGCCGGAGACAGCGGCGTGGACGGTGTACTGTCCGGATCCGTGGCTGCGACTCGCGAAGCTCGGGCCGGAAGTTCGGCGCCCGGTGCGCCATCGGAGTTCCCGAGCGACCCAAAGGATCTGGATAAATCCCAAGATGAGATTTTGAGACCTCGGGTTGGCCTTGGTGAGCTAAGGCGCATTTTCATGGAGTCTACACTTGAACCACGTCCCAGTGAGTGGGAGGGGCGATGTGTCGCTCCGTTGCCGCTGCAGATACACGGGAGCTCAGATGGGATGCAGAACGTGGTGGAAAAGAAGACTGATGGTAGGGCTTCTGAGCATGTCCTACCAGAAGAGCCTGAAGAAAGGGCCGAAGACGTAAAGGACGTCCAACAACTACAGGAGAAGATGCGTAGCCATGAGGATCTCCTGGAGAAAGAAGTAAGAGCTCTGAGTCTTATGCAAAGTGAGCCTGTACCAGAAGAGGATAAATTATGTGTACCGACCAAGAAAAACGATCAGCTCCCTCTACAGTGCCAATCGTTTGAACAGTGTGGCTCGGAATGGTCAGAGACCATGACAGAGGCGCTTGGGTTCTGTGAGATAGAATTTATGAATCAACTGATATTTAAGAAAGTAGATGTGCTAAAGAAAGTTCAGGGGGAATTAGAGAAAACCCCTATACCTCCTGTGACAGTTGGTGACACAGGGTCAGTGCCCCAAAAACAGGAGGTACGAAAGTTTCTGAGGAAGAATCAGCAGAGCTGTTCTGACGTGCCTGGTCGTACTTATTTGGTGAGCCACTATACCGAGACTGAGGCTGGCACTAAAGTCAAGCTGAAACCGTGCAGGACACCCGAGGCCCGCAGAGAGCATAGGCCTGGGACGGTACAGCGTAGTGCGGTTGCTTTAAGTGAAGATACAGATGACAATGGTGAAGATGAACTTGGTGTTGGACATAACTGGTCCGGAGTTCACTGTCTCTTTAGGATTGTTGACCAGCCCTCTGGTCTGGATGACCAGCCCTCCGGTCTGGAGAAGAGGGGGGGGGATATGTGAGACAGTGAAGGAATATGTGGTGAATGAGCTGTATATTTCACCTAAGTACCTTGCTGACTGGTATGAGCGAAATGTGTGGCTTTGTAAACCTGGTGGTAAAGAAAGGTCACTACACCTGCCATTCAGTACACGCTTGCAGCTCAGACCTGAATCCACTCAGGTGTTGATTAGGAAGCCAGAAGTAGGTGCTTGGGAGCACAGTCAGAGAGCTCATTCAGTCTGGACAGGAGTCCAGGCACGGAAGGAGACTCCGGGAGGTGGGCTCTCTCTGTCTGGGTGCTCGAGGTACCCCGGACACAAAGAGGAGACTCTGCGACACTCCATGCTGGTGACTACTGAATAGGAGGTGACCTCTCTCAAGTCTGGATGTTGGAGTTGCCTTCAGACATAAAGAGGAGTGTCTGTGAAACTCCATACTGGTAACAGAGATCATATGTGTTGTTTTGGGCACAGACTGGTAGAGTCTGGGTCCCGGATAGAGAGGGCCATCTATCTAAGTGTAATTAGAGGCTAGACAAGCCTAGGTCTTTTGTTTATGCTTTGTTTTTATCTGTGTGCTGTGGACTTTAATAAAACTGGTTGCGGCCAGTTTTCACCAAGCTGCTGTCTGAATGAACTGTTTCCGTGCCATTCTGTCTACCCAGACAGCGATCCTAGAGCTAAATACCCCTGGAAATGTTACAAGGCACATCAGGGGCTCTCCAAACGCGACATGGCGTCCAATCTCAATTCCAGCCAATTTTGGTTTGGAAAATTCAAACGGCGCTCCTTCCTTTCCATGCCCTGCCGTTGTCACGGGTGTGTCGCTGCGAAGATCGTCGCGATTGCACACCCTGACTTCTCACAGCTGAGTTTCTGGTGCTGGGTGTTTTTCGGCAGTGAGGGAGTTAATTATTCCTCTCTCTGTGCTGGACTAGACCAGCCTCGCTCAGCTGCAATTAATGTTGTGGTAATTGGTTTCCTTCATATACCTGCCTGTCTGCTGGGGAAGTGTCGGTGAAAGCATTCATGCAGACCAGCAGAGCGGATCGTATTGAGAAGTCTAAAGCTAAGAGTACCTGTTGTGGTTTTCTCCTCTCCTCGCTTTATTATTTATCTCCTTACCCATTGGTGTTCCCTCTGTAGTGGTAGTTTTGTATGCAAGGTGGTCTTTTATTTTACCCCTTGTACTGTCTCGTTCGTCTTATACTGTGTGTGAAGGCAGTTACCTTCCTGTTCCCTGTGGTGGTAATCAGGGTCCTTCTCAGGACTAGATTACAGTGGTTAGGGATTCACAGGAGATAGGGTTACGCTGGCGGCCTGGACCTCTGTACCATCAACAGTACCTCCAGGTAGAGGGATTAGTCAGGACCCCAGCTTAGGGTCAGCATAGACCCCTGTCCTCCTGTATACAGAGACAGCGTGACAGCCGTGCGCCCTGACAGTGGTTTTCCCCCACATATGGGGCATCAGTGTACTCAGGAGAAATTGCACAACTTTTTCTGTCCATTTTCTCCTTTTACCCTTGTTAAATTAAAAGAGTTGTTTGTAAAAGATAATTTTTGTGACTAAAAAGTTAAATGTTCATTTTTTTCTTCCAAGTTGCTTCAGCTCCTGTGAAGCACCTGAAGGGTTAATAAACTTCTTGAATGTGGTTTTGAGTACCTTGAGGGGTTCAGTTTTTAGAATGGTGTCACTTTTGGGTATTTTCTGCCATATAGACCCCTCAAAGTGACTTCAAATGTGAGGTGGTCCCTATAAAAATGGTTTTGTATAATTTGGTGTAAAAATGAGAAATCGCGCTGGTCAACTTTTAACCCTTATAACTTCGTAACAAAAAAAATTTTGGTTCCAAAATTGTGCTGATGTAAAGTAGACATGTGGGAAATGTTATTTAGTAACTATTTTGTGTGACATATTTCTCTGTTTTAAGGGAATAAAAATTCAAAGTTTGAAAATTGCAAAATTTTCGCCATATTTCCATTTTTTTCATAAATAAACACAAGTTATATCAAAGAAATTTTACCACTATCATGAAGTACAATATGTCACGAGAAAACAATCTCAGAATCGCGAACATCTGTTGAAGCGTTCCAGAGTTATAACCTCAAAGAGACAGTGGTCAGAATTGTAAAAATTGGCCCGGTCATTAACGTGCAAACCACCCTTGGGGGTTAAAATGTTTCTAAAGAAAAATTGACACCAACAATTCTTGTAAAAATAAAAAAAAAAAAAAAAGCTGAAGAAACATTGTATTATATTTTTACAAGTGAAACATTATTTTTTACAAATTAACTCTTTTGGGCTCCATAGCATAGACGTGTACACCGCAGGGACGGCACAGGTGCGGCTGGGACAAAAACCCTAGTGGTTTTATCACTTGCTGCTGTGAAAAGCAAACATGGCATCTAAGAAGGTGTGACAGAGTTCGGCGGAATGTCCCTCCTCCCCCCAAGTACTAGATAATATTGGGGGGCCTAGTTCCTACGAGACTTATAGGTCTAATAATGGTGTCTGGGCTGTAATGTATGAAGGTCTATTAGGCCGGGCCAGAGGCAGAGTCCAATAAGTTACATTTTAACCTCTGTAGAGGTTTGCACTCACTCGGCTGAGGTTGAGGAAGGCACAGGAAACAGTATTGCTGCAATGTCCAGGCAAATTTATTTAAACTTCAAAAACCACTCAGAATAGGAAAAGGAGAGAACAACCTTTTCTGGCACAAAGTGAAAACATAAGTCCATACAACATACAGAGGGTCCACCCGCTCAGGATAGTGTCTGGTTCTTTAGGCCTTAGCAAAGACCAACACACAGGAGATCCACACATCTCCAGCTCCAGACACTGAATGTGTCGACCTCCATTTTATCTGCCAAACCACGCCCCTGGGAATGGGACATGTAAGCAGTCATTCCCACCAATCACTAGAATGGCCTAATAACTCTCTCAGCGCTATATGTGCTATATGTGCTGGAGCATGCCTCCGAGCTCACATCACCGCAGCTAATAGCCACGATGACACATGTCCCCTCAAGGACTCGTCCGGCGGCCATTTTACACTCCCATACACAGTAGACTAAAGTTACATGAAAGCACTGGTTTCGGGGGGTTTGGATGACTATATAATGTATTTGGGGCCTCCGACAGATGATGTCAGGGCAGAGAAGGATCTGTCATCCTGAATTTCAGAGGATAATCCATTTGTTCTTCCTGTAGATAATCCTCCTCTAGAGGAGTCTGGAGGCGTGTAAGGTTCTATGTATATATTCCTGAAACTCAGTTTGTTCGTCAGCCATTTTACTTTCTGTCTTGCTGCAGCTATCTTGCCCTCAGTCAAAATGGAGTTTCCAGCTTGCATGTTCCCGCCCTGATTCTCTCCTTTGCTTCTTAAGCAGCCACAGCTGAGCAATCAGTGCTTCAGAATCTAGCCTGCAGTGAACCTGTGACTTGACTCCTGTAAGCCTTGGACCTTGTACTCCAGCTATTCCTACTGAGGAACTCTGAAGCACTTGTGGACTCTGAACCCTGCTCTTTGAAAGACCCACGTTTGCATGGACTTACGGTAACAGAGAAGAAGATCCTGAATCTGTATTGGAGAGTGATTGCTGAGCTTAGATTACTCTGGCCTGCTGTGTCTCCTGTTTCTGTGTCTGCAAACTGTGTGACTATTTCTGCCAACTTGTATGAAGTAATACAGGACTTTTCTATATCAAACCTGTGACTCCTGTGTTTTCATCGCACCCAAGCACAAGACGCTATATGAACTGTACTACATACATTACAAGATTCTGAAGCCAAAACGTTAGTGTCTGCTGGGTCTGGAAGGCTGTGTCTGCTGTACTGTGGATATCAGACGTCCGGTTGTACTTTCTGTGATGACAGTGGTTGTGACTTCTCACAACCATTCCAGGTGAGCAATTCCCTTAAGTTTTTTCTTTTTGCAGTGTTACCACAGGTAAACACTATTGTTTTTTTTTTTTTTTCCTTTCTTTTCTCTTTTTTGTCTGCTGTAACTCTGGATATCAGATGTCTGGTTGAAACTTTCTGTGATGATAGTGGTTGTGACTTCTCACAACCATTCCAGGTGAGCAGTTCCCTTATTTTTTTTTTCTCTCTGCAGTGTTGCCACAGGTGAACACTATTGTTTTTTTTTTCTCTCCTCTTCTTCCAGTAATCCTGTCTTAAAAGATCTGGAAAATGGAGGCCCGCATAAAGGAACTTTGCGGAGTGACTAATAATATCCTTGCAGATTTGCAGAATATAAAGACCCGTTTTACAAATCTACAGGACCTCAATAATCACAATTTGCAAGTGGTTGGACAGACTACCCAGGATTTGCGAGCCAGGATTGAGGTTCTAGAGGGGCGAGTCCAGGCTCCTGCCGTAGCCCCGAGTGCTGGGATTCCCAAGTTGCCCCTTTTCGTTTTGGCGGTGAACGTGAGAAATTCAGGGGATTTATTAATCAATGCAATCTTTTTTTTTCTGCACATGCTTCACAATTTCCCACTGAACGATCTAAGGTGCTTACTATAATTATGTTGCTTACCAACAAGGCTTTAATGTGGGCAAACCCTCTGATTGAGACTGAGGATGATTGTTTGAATCACCTTGATGATTTTATTTCAGCCATGGGGCAGGTGTTTGATGACCCCAATCGAGGTGCAACAGCTGAAGCAGCCATGTTAGCTTTGCGCCAAGGTAAGCACTCGGTAGCTGAATATGCCTTGGATTTCAGGAGATGGGCCCTTGATACCACCTGGGACAGTTCCGCCAAAAAATCTATTTTTCGAAAGGGGTTATCTCCACTGATTAAGGATGAACTTGCTCGTGCCGACCCTCCCACTGCGTTAGGTGACTTTATTAACTACTGCATCCGTATTGATACTCGTCTGACTGAACGCAGGCAAGAGAGATGGTTCGAAAGCAATCGTACTAACCTTTTCCTACCTTCCTCTCCAGCTAAGGAACCTTTGAGTAGGATTACACGGGAACCTGAACCTGAACCCATGCAGGTAGACTCTTTACAACGACGGGTTAGTGATGCACGCAAGGAACATCGTTTTAAGGAGAATCTATGTTTCTATTGTGGTAAGTCAGGGCACTTCATTATAAACTGCCCCAGCCGTTCTCGTAAGACTACTGCAGCACTCATTCATTGTGAGTGTTGCGAGAGGGGATCTGTCAGGTCCGAGCCTCAGGCTCCAGAGAGATCTGCAGCAACAGATCTTGATTTCTCGGACTTAAACTCCGTTACCTCTGAGGACGTTGACTGTGTAAACGCTGCCATTTTTCAAGTTTCCTCAGCGGTGTCCCAGCTGAGTTGTAAGAAAAACAATTCTCATTGCTTTCTTTCCATCAAACTCTGGGTTGACTCAGCTTGGGTGTCTAGCTCTGCTATGATCGACTCAGGGGCAAGTGGAAATTTTATGGATGTCTCCTTTGCTCTGAAACAGGGAATACGTTCAGTGAAGAAGGCTACTCCAGTACAGATGGAAACTGTGGATGGCTCCCTGCTGACCTCTGGACCAGTGGATCAGGAAACAGAGCCTTTGAGGGTTCTTATGGGTAAAGATCATCAAGAGAAACTGTCCTTTATGCTTATCTCTTCTCCCCACTTTCCCATTATTCTAGGGCTACCATGGCTGCAGGCTCAGAATCCTACCTTTAACTGGGAGACCAAGGAATTACACTTTCCAGAGAAACAGATGAGTCCAAAAGTTTCAGCTTGCTCTGTTCCTAAAGGAATCATGTCAGTCCCTGAACTACCAGCTGTATACCAGGACTATGTGGATTTATGTGACAAGAAGAACGCTGACCAGCTTCCTCCTCACCGTCCATATGATTGTCCAATTGAATTATTGCCTGGAGCAGAGATACCTTTTGGTAAGATCTACCCCTGGCGGGGCCCGAGCTAAGGGCTTTAAAGGATTACATAGATGAAAATCTAGCCAAGGGCTTCATACGCCCCTCTTCATCTCCTGCAGGTGCACCCATCTTCTTTGTAAAGAAGAAAGATGGATCTCTGAGACCATGCGTAGACTATAGGGAACTCAATAAGGTTACTATTAGAAACCGTTATCCATTGCCTTTAATCCCTGAGTTATTGGAGAGAGTGCGACATGCCAAAATTTTTTCTAAACTAGATCTTCGTGGGGCCTATAACTTAGTCCGTATTAGACCTGGGGATGAATGGAAGACTGCATTCAGGTCACGCTATGGACACTTTGAATATCTAGTTATGCCTTTTGGTCTGAGTACCGCCCCAGCCACTTTCCAACACTTGGTGAATGACATCTTCAGGGATCTCCTAGATACATTCGTGGTAATTTATTTGGATGATATTCTAATTTTTTCTAACTCCACAGAGGAACATCATGGACATGTGAGAATGGTCTTGGAACGTCTAAGACAAAATCATCTTTACATCAAACTTGAAAAGTGTGAATTCCATAGGACCGAAATTCAATTTCTGGGGTATGTACTGTCTACACAAGGAATTAGTATGGATGGAAGCAAAACCCAAGCCATCAAGGATTGGCCAAGTCCTAGAAATGTGAAGGAGGTACAGCGCTTCATCGGGTTTGCCAACTTCTATAGACGTTTCATTAGAAATTTCTCTGAGGTAGTGTCACCTATCACTCAACTTACCCGGAAAGAGTCTAGGTTTTCCTGGACTTCCCAAGCCCAGGAAGCATTTTCCCATCTAAAAGATAAATTTACCACTGCACCTATCCTAGTACATCCCAACCCTGAGCTTGCCTTCATAATAGAGGTGGATGCTTCAGACTGTGCCGTTGGAGCTATACTCTCTCAGAGAACAGGTGAGAAGAATGTCTTGCATCCCTGTGCCTTCTTTTCCCAGCAGTTGTCTTCGGCTGAGAGGAACTACGATGTGGGCAATAGAGAGTTGTTGGCCATTATTGCCGCCTTCAAAGAATGGAGACACCTTCTTCAGGGAGCTGCACAGCAAATAGTCGTCCTGACAGACCATCGTAACCTTGAGTTTATCAGGTCGGCTAAGTGCCTGACTCCTCGCCAGGCTCGCTGGAATCTTTTCTTAAACCAATTTAATTTTATCATCTCTTATAGACCAGGATCGCGCAATGGAAAGGCTGATGCACTCTCTAGGATTTACTCAGCAGAGACACGTCCAATTACTCCTCCTAAGACTATTCTTCCTGACTCTAGATTCCTAGGAGTAATTCATAATCAAGACCTACTTAAGGACATCAAGGAAGCATACCATGCGGATTCCTTTTTGGCACAACCCCCAAGGGACGTAAGTCTTGTCTTTAAGAATGGTGTGTGGATTCAGGGACAACGTCTGTATATTCCTGAAACAGTCAGATTAAGAGTATTGCAACTCATTCACGATTCCAAGATAGCTGGGCATAGAGGAATTCTAAAGACACAGGAATTTCTTTCTCGTTTCTTTTGGTGGCCCACTTGCAGGAAGGATGTTTTGAATTATGTCACTTCATGTGAGGTCTGTGCAAGATGCAAAACACCTCGCTCCTCACCAACTGGTCTGTTACAGCCTCTTCCCACCCCGTCCCGCCCGTGGGGATCCATTTCTATGGACTTCATTGTGGAGTTACCAACCTCTCAGGGGAAGAACACCATTCTAGTGGTGGTTGACCGTCTAACAAAGGCAGCTCATTTTATCCCTTGTGTCGGCTTACCCACTGCAAAACAGACATCAGATTTGATGATTAAAGATGTGTTTCGCTTACATGGAGTACCGGATGAGGTTATTTCGGATCGAGGGGTGCAATTCACTTCTAGGTTTTGGCAAAATTTCTGTGCAGCATTGGACATTAAAGTAAACCTTTCTTCTGCTTTTCATCCCCAGACTAATGGACAGACCGAACGAACCAATCAAACCCTGGAGCAGTATCTCCGCTGCTTTATCTGCCACCTACAGGATGATTGGGTGGATCTACTTCCATTAGCTGAGTTCTCGTATAACAACTCTCAGAGTGCCTCCACTAAACAGTCTCCTTTTTACTCTAATCTAGGTTATCATCCTAACATTCTACCACGATTTCCCATAGAAACGCCTTTACCAGCAGTGGCTGAAAGAATCACGTCTTTACAGAAGAATATGGATCTTCTAAAGGAAAATCTGGAATCGGCTCAAGAAAGGTACAAGAAAGCAGCAGATAAATTTCGTAAACCTGCACCAGCTTTCAAGGTAGGAGACTTGGTCTGGCTGTCAACCAGAAATCTTAAGTTAAGGATTCCATCGTCTAAGTTGGGACATAAGTACATTGGACCCTATAAAATCAGTAAAATTATAAGTGCCGTTGCTTGTCGTCTTCAACTGCCCAGAACTATGAGAATCCACCCTGTCTTTCATGTATCCCTACTAAAGGCTGCGACACCCAATACGTTTCCTGGACGTTCCTCTCCTTGCCCTGACCCAGTGATAGTCGATGGTCAGGAAGAATTTGTGGTGGAAAGGATTTTAGATTCCAGGTTGTATAGAAATCAGTTACAATATCTGATTAAATGGCAGGGCTACCCAGTGGAGGACAACTCATGGGAACCGGTCAATAACGTTAATGCTCCTCGCTTGCTCCGTCAGTTTCATCAGAGGTACCCACACAAGCCTGGTTTGAGGTCATCCGGAGGTTGTCCTTAAGGGGGAGTAATGTAAGGTTCTATGTATATATTCCTGAAACTCAGTTTGTTCGTCAGCCATTTTACTTTCTGTCTTGCTGCAGCTATCTTGCCCTCAGTCAAAATGGAGTTTCCAGCTTGCATGTTCCCGCCCTGATTCTCTCCTTTGCTTCTTAAGCAGCCACAGCTGAGCAATCAGTGCTTCAGAATCTAGCCTGCAGTGAACCTGTGACTTGACTCCTGTAAGCCTTGGACCTTGTACTCCAGCTATTCCTACTGAGGAACTCTGAAGCACTTGTGGACTCTGAACCCTGCTCTTTGAAAGACCCACGTTTGCATGGACTTACGGTAACAGAGAAGAAGATCCTGAATCTGTATTGGAGAGTGATTGCTGAGCTTGGATTACTCTGGCCTGCTGTGTCTCCTGTTTCTGTGTCTGCAAACTGTGTGACTATTTCTGCCAACTTGTATGAAGTAATACAGGACTTTTCTATATCAAACCTGTGACTCCTGTGTTTTCATCGCACCCAAGCACAAGACGCTATATGAACTGTACTACATACATTACAAGGCGACTCTTTCATACAGACCACAGGAAAGATGGAATATTTGTTTGTATGTGGGAGTCAGGAGAGATAGACATCTGCCAAATGACCGTTCAGCCAACACTTATCTCATGTGTATGGGGCCGTTAGTATTACACTGACAGGCAGTGAAGATACACGGCACTACAGTAGTACAGTGCCTCACCGGAGCCATCAGAGGCTTGTATGTTGTATGATATCAATAATTAGAGGGGTTTAACCCCTTGCCGACCTGTGACGCCACGTAGGCGTCATGAAAGTCAGTGCCAATCCGACCCATGACGCCTATGTGGCGTCATGAAAGGATCGCGTCCCTGCAGGTCGGGAGACCGGGGTCACTTAAAGGTCACCCGACCCGCAGTTACAGGACCCTTTGTGCTTCACCACAGGGGGGTTGGCTTAACCCCCCCGTGGCCACGATCGCTCTGATTGGCTGTTAAAAGTGAAACAGCCAATCAGAGCAATCTGTAATATTTCACCAATTTAATTGGTGAAATATTACAATCCAGCCATGGCCGATGCTGCAATAGCATCTGCCATGGCTGGACACCGAGCCCTGACCCCCCCCACACGGATTCACGGCGGCGATCGGCCGCCGCCACCGAAAGATGGCAGCGATCGGTCACCGCCGTCACTAACAGCTCCCCTCCTCCTTTGCTCCGGTGCCCCCACCTTCCGATCCCCCCCCTAACCTTCCGACCACCCTACTCACCTCTCCCGATCCACCGATGTCCCTGGATCGGTCCCGGCGTCCGCCCGGGCCTCTTCATGGGCGCCGCCATCTTGGAAAATGGCGGGCGCATGCGCAGTGCGCCCGCCGGCCGGCGCATGCGCAGTGCGCCCCCCAGTGTCCAAAAATTTATTTTGATCACTGTGATAAACTGTCACAGTGATCAAAATAAAAAAAAGTAAATGAACCCCCCCTTTATCATAGGTAGGGACAAATAAAAAAAATAAAGATTTTTTTTTTTTTCTTCCTTTTTTTTTCCTATTAGGCCCTGTGCACACGTTGCTGATTTTGCTGCAGATCCACGGTGTATTTTGCTGCGGATCCGCGGCGGATTTCGCTGCTGATCCGCGGCGGATCAGCAGCGAAATCAGCCGCGGATGCGCAGCGATATCCGCCGCAGATCAGCAGCGAAATCCGCCGCAGATTTCGCTGCGGATCCGCGGCGGATTTCGCTGCTGATCCACGGCTGATTTCGCTGCTGATCCGCGGCGGATTTCGCTGCGGATCCGCGGCGGATTTCGCTGCGGATCCGCGGCGGATTTCGCTGCTGATCCGCGGCTGATTTCGCTGCGGATCCGCGACTGATATCGCTGCGGATCCGCGACTGATTTCGCTGCTGATCCGCGACTGATTTCGCTGCGGATCCGCGACTGATTTCGCTGCTGATCCGCGGCTGATTTCGCTGCTGATCCGCGGCTGATTTCGCTGCTGATCCGCGACTGATTTTGCTGCTGATTCTTTCGCTGCTGATCCGTGGCTGATTTCGCTGCTGATCCGCGGCTGATTTCGCTGCGGATCCGCGACTGATTTAGCTGCGGATTCGCGACTGATTTCGCTGCGGATCCGCGACTGATTTCGCTGCGGATCCGCGGCGGATTTCGCTGCTGATCTGCGGCGGATTTCGCTGCTGATCCGCGGCGGATTTTGCTGCGGATCCGCGCTGATTATCTGCTGATTCATCTGCGCTAGCGGGTATAGCATAACGCAATCGCGTTATGCTATACCGTCACCAGCCGGTCAACGCTACGTGTTGAACGGGCTGGTAAAACGCAATGTGAACCCAGTCTTAGGGTTAGAACTAGGGTTAGGGTTAGCATTAGGGTTAAGGTTAGAATTACGGTTAGGGTTGGAATTTGGGTTAGGGTTGGAATTAGGGTTAGGGTTGGAATTAGGGTTAGGCTTGTAGTTAGGTTTATGGTTAGAGTTGGGATTAGGGTTAGGGGTGTGTTGGGGTTAGGGTTATGATTAGGGTTTGTATTAGGGTTAGGTGTGTGTATGGGTTAGGGTTGGGGTTAGGGGTGTGTTGGGGTTAGGGTTGGAGTTAGAATTGAGGGGTTTCCACTATTTAGGCACATCAGGGGGTCTCCATACGCGACATGGCGCCACCATTGATTCCTGCAAATTTTGCGTTCAAAAGTCAAACAGTGCTCCCTTTATTCAAAGCCCCGACGTATGCTCAAACAGTGGTTTATCCCCACATATGAGGTATCAGCGTACTCGGGAAAAATTGCACAACAACTTTGGGGGTTCTAATTTCTCCTGTTAACATTGGGAAAAAAAATTGGGGACTAAAAATTATTTTTGTGGAAAAAAAATGATTTATATTTTCACGGCTCTGCGTTATAAACTTCTGTGAAGGACTTGGAGATTCAAAGTGCTTATCACACATCTATAGGAGTTCCTTGGGGGATCTAGTTTCCAAAATGGGGTCACTTGTGGGGAGTTTCTACTGTTTAGGCACATCAGGGACTCTGCAAACGTAACATGACGCCCGAAGACCATTCCATCAAGTGGGCATTTCAAAACGTCACTACTTCCCATCCGAGCCCCGACGTGTGCCCATACAGTAGTTTTCTCCCACATATGGGATATCAGCATACTCAGGACAAATTGGACAACAACTTTTGGGGTCCAATTTCTCATGTTACCCTTGGGAAAATAAAAAAATTGGGGACTAAAAGATCCTGATTGTGGAAAAAATATGATTTTTTTATTTTCATGCCCGGGCGTTATAAACTTCTGTGTAGCCCTTGGGGGTTCAAAGTGCTCACCACACATCTAGATAAGTTCTTTGCCGGGTCTAGTTTCCAAAATGGGGTCACTTGTGGGGAGTTTCTACTGTTTAGGCACATCAGGGCTCTGCAAACGTAACAAGATGCCCGCAGACCATTCCATCAAGTCGGCATTTCAAAGCGTCACTACATCCCTTCCGAGCCCTGACGTGTGCCCAAACAGTGGTTCCCCCCCACATATGGGGTACTAGCGTACTCAGGAGAAACTGGACAACAACTTTTGGGGTCCAATTTCTCCTGTAACCATTGTGAAAATAAAAAACAGTGGGCTAAAAAATAATTTTTTGAGAAAAAAAAATGATTTTTTTATTTCACGGCTCTGCGTTATAAACTTCTGTGAAGCACCTGGGGGTTCAAAGTGCTCACTATGCATCTAGATAAGTTCCTTAGGGGGTCTAGTTTCCAAAATGGGGTCACTTGTGGGGGAGCTCCAATGTTTAGGCACACAGGAACTCTCCAAATGCGACGTGGCAACCGCTAAATATTCCAGCATATTTTCCATTCAAAAAGTCAAATGGCGCTCCTTCCCTTCTGAGCCCTGCAGTGCGCCCAAACAGTGGTTTATGACCACATATGAGGTATCTGTGTACTCAGGAGAAATTGCCCAACAAATTTTAAGATCCAATTTATACTGTTGCCCATGTGAAAATGAAAATAACTGAGGCTAAAAGAAAATTTTTGTGAAAAAAAAGTACTTTCTTTTATTTACGGATCAATTTGTGAAGCACCTGGGGGTTCAAAGTGCTCACTATGCATCTAGATAAGTTCCTTAGGGGTCTAGTTTCCAAAATGGGGTCACTTGTGGGGGAGCTCCAATGTTTAGGCACACAGGGACTCTCCAAATGCGACATAGCAACCGCTAAATATTCCAGCATATTTTCCATTCAAAAAGTCAAATGGCGCTCCTTCCCTTCTGAGCCCTGCCGTGCGCCCAAACAGTGGTTTATGACCACATATGAGGTATCTGTGTACTCAGGAGAAATTGCCCAACAAATTTTAGGATCCCATTTATACTGTTGCCCATGTGAAAATGAAAATAACTGAGGCTAAAGAAAATTTTTGTGAAAAAAAAGTACTTTCTTTTTTTTACGGATCAATTTGTGAAGCACCTGGGGGTTCAAAGTGCTCACTATGCATCTAGATAAGTTCCTTAGGGGGTCTAGTTTCCAAAATGGGGTCACTTGTGGGGGAGCTCCAATGTTTAGGCACACAGGGACTCTCCAAATGCGACATGGCAACCGCTAAATATTCCAGCATATTTTCTATTCAAAAAGTCAAATGGCGCTCCTTCCCTTCTGAGCCCTGCCGTGCGCCCAAACAGTGGTTTATGACCACATATGAGGTATCTGTGTACTCAGGAGAAATTGCCCAACAAATTTTAGGATCCAATTTATACTGTTGCCCATGTGAAAATGAAAAAAACTGAGGCTAAAAGAAAATTTTTGTGAAAAAAAAGTACTTTCTTTTATTTACGGATCAATTTGTGAAGCACCTGGGGGTTCAAAGTGCTCACTATGCATCTAGATAAGTTCCTTAGGGGTCTAGTTTCCAAAATGGGGTCACTTGTGGGGGAGCTCCAATGTTTAGGCACACAGGGACTCTCCAAATGCGACATGGCAACCGCTAAATATTCCAGCATATTTTCCATTCAAAAAGTCAAATGGCGCTCCTTCCCTTCTGAGCCCTGCCGTGCGCCCAAACAGTGTTTTATGACCACATATGAGGTATCTGTGTACTCAGGAGAAATTGCCCAACAAATTTTAGGATCCAATTTATACTGTTGCCCATGTGAAAATGAAAAAACTGAGGCTAAAAGAAAATTTTTGTGAAAAAAAAGTACTTTCTTTTTTTTACAGATCAATTTGTGAAGCACCTGGGGGTTCAAAGTGATCACTATGCATCTAGATAAGTTCCTTAGGGGGTCTAGTTTCCAAAATGGGGTCACTTGTGGGGGAGCTCCAATGTTTAGGCACACAGGGACTCTCCAAATGCGACATGGCAACCGCTAAATATTCCAGCATATTTTCTATTCAAAAAGTCAAATGGCGCTCCTTCCCTTCTGAGCCCTGCCGTGCGCCCATACAGTGGTTTATGACCACATATGAGGTATCTGTGTACTCAGGAGAAATTGCCCAACAAATTTTAGGATCCATTTTATCCTGATGCCCATGTAAAAATGAAAAAATTGATGCTAAAAGAAAATTTTTGTTGGAAAAATTAAAATGTCCATTTTTTCCTTCCACGTTGCTTTAGTTCATGTGAAGCACCTGAAGGGTTAATAATCTTCTTGAATGTAGATTTGAGTAGCTTGAGGGGTGCAGTTTTTATAAAGGTGTCACTTTTGGGTATTTTCTGCCATATAGACCCCTCAAAGTGACTTTAAATGTGAGGTGGTCCCTAAAAAAAATGGTTTTGTAAATTTTGCTCTAAAAATGAGAAATCGCTGGCCAACTTTTAACCTTTATAACTTCCTAACAAAAAAAAATGTTGTTCCCAAAATTGTGCTGATGTAAAGTAGACATGTGGGAAATGTAATTTATTAACTATTTTGTGCCACATAACTCTCTGGTTTAACAGAATAAAAATTAAAAATTTGAAAATTACAAAATTTTCAGAATTTTCGCCAAATTTCCATTTTTTTCACAAATAAACGCAAAAATTATCGACCTAAATTTACCACTAACATGAAGCCCAATATGTCACGAAAAAACAATCTCAGAATCGCTAGGATCCGTTGAAGCGTTCCTGAGTTATTACCTCATAAAGGGACACTGGTCAGAATTGCAAAAAATGGCAAGGTCTTTAAGGTCAAAATAGGCTGGGTCTTGAAGGGGTTAAAAAGTTTAAACTGAAAAAAAAAAAAAATCACAGTTTTAGCAACAAGAAATATCCATCATTTTATGGAAAACAGAGTCACTGCACAATGTTAGTTAAGTCACGTCCTTAACAATTTTATTGTACCCTATTATCCTATACACTGTGGCATAGATAGAAATTACAGGTCTGACAGCAATATCTGGAATTGGACTCGACTCCTCAACTCAAAGAAAAAAAGATAAAATTATATATATATATATATATATATATATATATATATATATATATATATATATATATTACACACACAGGGTCAGACTGGCCTGGCGAGGTATCAGGGAAATCCCCAGTGGGCCCTTAGCTGTGGGAAGGAGAGAAGAAAAAAGTAAAAAAAAAGTCTGAGGTTTTTATGGGCTCGGGCCCTTCAAAAGCGCACGTCCCGATCAATACTGAAGAGTGTTGGGGCATATTATAAAATAAAGGGGCCAGGCTGGGGCATATTATAAGAAAAAAGGGGCCAGGTTGGGCGAGATTATTAAAATTAAGGGGGTCAGGATGAGGGACTAAATTTCTGTTTGAGGGCTAGAATGAGGAACATGCTATAGTAGTTTATGGCAAAAAGTGGGAAACAATTTCTTTAGGGTCCAATTAGGGACATTATTACTACTGTGATATAATTTACTTTTTAGGAAACTTTTTCATGGAGGGAGCAAAATGGCGGTCCTGTTACTGTGCAGGGCAGCACTACGTCACTTTTTTTGCTTCATCTGACGTAGTGTAGAAGTCAGGGAAAAAGTGGGGAAAGTGCTCTGGAAGCGATCAGCTATTGATGACTGTTATTTTTTGCAGAGACGAGTCCTGGCTGGAAGAAGTGATGGCGATCTATGCTGGTTTAAGAAGAAAAGCGAAGATGAAGGACTTCAACTAGAGACGTCACATTACATGTACACGCACACTGTACACTATATATTGTGTACAGACTTCCTGTGTATAATGTCACTGGTGATTACTGTATCACTTGTGCAGTACACTATATACTATATACAAAGCTCCTGTGTATGTCACTGGTGATCACTGTATTTACACCTGTACACTGATAATATATACTGAGCTCCTTTTTATAATGTCACTGGTGGTTATAACAGTGTTAGTATTGTGGTTTGTAGTCATGATCAGTGTTGTTGTATTCAGTCACTATGTGGTGGTAATTTGTGGTCTGGTCATGGCATGGCTTTATGGGAGTATGTGTATCTTTGTACCGTGTTAGCCAGTAGATAGAAAAATATTTAGAATTGAGAGTCCTCAGTGGTTGATACCTTTTAACGGCTAACTGAAAAGATGGTAACAAATTGCAAGCTTTCAAGACTACTCAGGTCTCTTCATCAGGCAAAGACTAATACAAAATCTGAAGAATCACATATTTATACACAACACAGCACAGAAATAATGCAATAGATAAGACAAGTGACGTGAAACAGAACTGTCATTATGGGAGATAGAGATGAACATAAATATTGGAACAGTTCATAGATAAGGAGTGTGAAAGTTATATTCTCCTCTGATTGGGGTCTGGTATTGTGTTGTTTTGCCCCCAGAAAGTCTGAAGTGCAAATTCCTTAATTGATGTAAAAAGACATAAATCCATGCGACACATTCATTCCTGCACTGATTGTATCAAAGGTCGTTATGAGTTTATATTCACAATCCCAAACCTTTCTGTCTCTCTCATATTTAAAGTTAGTATATGTTAGAATATGTGGTATTTCGTCCCTATATTCTGGTAATATGTCATATTATTTGGTCACTATATGATCTGATCATGATGTGGCTGTATTTGTTCCTTGTATGTGGTATTATTCACTATGTGGTCTGGTCATGGTGTGGTGGTATTTCTTCTCTGTATGTGGCATTATTGGTCTTGGTATAGTGGATTGTGTATGACGGTCATTTGTTCTCTCTGATTTTAATTAGGAGAAGATTCTTTATTTCCATTAGAGATTAAATACTTGGATCACAGCGTAAGAGTTGCAGTTACAGGGGTTCTCCTGTGAAAAAAAGTAATAATCTCTCCTCAGGATAAGCAATAATGTATTGATTGGTGGGGCCTGATTACTTGCACCCAATCAGCAAAATGTGGAACTTTTTATCCCCATTAGACTGGAGTGGCATGTACAACTCGATAACTGATCCATTCATTCCCTCAGTGGCTGCACTTGTTTTTTTCTGGAAGCCCCAAAGAGAATGAATGGAGCTGTGGTCTGACATCCCGTATACTGCTCCATTTTAAAATGGGGATAAGTGTCCTATCAACGATAAAACTTCCTCATTCTTCCGATCGGTGCAGTTTCTAATGGTTGGACATAAGTGATCACCTATCCTGTGGAGCCCATGGATCAGTGATAACTTGTTTTAACCAAAGAACACCATTAATGTAAACTACCGTTATTATACATCCCAGTTATGGGGGCGCACAGTAGATGTGCAGGAGCTGCCTGTGTTTTACAGTCAATAGTCCACTATTATCAGGATAACGACTGACAGATATTTGCATATAGCTCTAGGGTGGACCCCTAGGATCCATTCCCACTGTGGAACCCAGACACCCCAGTCTGACCCAGAATATACATATATACTGTGCATATATTTGGAGGAGTCATGTCTCCTGACTGCTGATCTCATGCTGGTATTGTACTTGACAGGCACGGACCAGATGTTTTGGAGATGAATGAAGGAGACCAAGAGTACAAAAATAAACTTTCCTTTTCTTAACAAGAACTTGATGAGAAGTATATACAGTACAGACCAAAAGTTTGGACACACCTTCTCATTTAAAGATTTTTCTGTATTTTCATGACTATGAAAATTGTACATTCACACTGAAGGCATCAAAAGTATGAATTAACACATGTGGAATTATATACTTAACAAAAAAGTGTGAAACAACTGAAAATATGTCTTATATTCTAGGTTCTTCAAAGTAGCCACCTTTTGCTTTGATGACTGCTTTGCACACTCCTGGCATTCTCTTGATGAGCTTCAAGAGGTAGTCACTGGAAATGGTCTTTCAACAATCTTGAAGGAGTTCCCAGATATGCTTAGCACTTACTGGCCCTTTTGCCTTCACTCTGCGGTCCAGCTCAATCCAATCCATCTCGATTGGGTTCAGGTCTTGTGACTATGGAGGCCAGGTCATCTGGCGTAGCACCCCATCACTCTCCTTCTTGGTCAAACAGCCTTTAAACAACCTGGAGGGGTGTTTGGGGTCATTGTCCTGTTGAAAAATAAATGATGGTCCAACTAAATGCAAACCGGATGGAATAGCATGCCGCTGCAAGATGCTGTGGTAGCCATGCTGGTTCAGTATGCCTTCAATTTTGAATAAATCTCCAACAGTGTCACCAGCAAAGCACCCCCACACCATCACACCTCCTCCTACATGCTTCATGGTGGGAACCAGGCATGTAGAGTCCATCCGTTCACCGTTTCTGCGTCGCACAAAGACACGGTGGTTGGAACCAAAGATCTCAAATTTGGACTCATCAGACCAAAGCACAGATTTCCACTGGTCTAATGTCCATTCCTTGTGTTCTTTAGCCCAAACAAGTCTCTTCTGCTTGTTGTCTGTCCTTTGCAGTGGTTTCCTAGCAGCTATTTTACCATGAAGGCCTGCTGCACAAAGTTTCCTCTTAACAGTTGTTGTAGAGATGTGTCTGCTGCTGAACTCTGTGTGGCATTGACCTGGTCACTAATCTGAGCTGCTGTAAACCTGCGATTTCTGAGGCTGTTGACTCGGATAAACATCCTCAGAAGCAGAGGTGACTCTTGGTCTTCCTTTCCTGGGGCAGTCCTCATGTGAGCCAGTTTCTTTGTAGCGCTTGATGGTTTTTGCAACTGCACTTGGGGACACTTTCAAAGTTTTTTCAATTTTTCGGACTGACTGACTTTCATTTCTTAAAGTAATGATGGCCACACGTTTCTTTACTTAGCTGCTTTTTTCTTGACATAATACAAATTCTAAGTCTATTCAGTAGGACTATTAGCTGTGTATCCACCAGACTTCTGCACAACACAACTGATGGTCCCAACCGTATTTACATTCATGGACAAAAGTTTTGAGAATGACACAAATATTAATTTTTACAAAGTCTACTGCTTCACTTTTTCTAATGGAAATTTGCATATACTCCAGAATGTTATAAAGAGTGATCAGCTTAACAGCAATTACTTGCAAAGTCAATATTTGGCTAGAAAATGAACTTTATACCCCAAAACACATTTCAACATCATTGCAGCCCTGCCTTAAAAGGACCAGCTAACCTCTTTTCAGTGATTGCTCCATTAACACAGGTGTGGGTGTTGATGAGGACATGGCTGGAGATCAATCTGTCATGATTAAGTAAGAATGACACCACTGGACACTTTAAAAGGAGGCTGGTGCTTGGCATCATTGTTTCTCTTCTGTTAACCATGGTTATCTCTAAAGAAACACGTGCAGTCATCATTGCAATGCACAAAAATGGCCTAACAGGGAATAGTATCGCAGCTAGAAAGATTGCACCTCAGTCAACAATCTATCGCATCATCAAGAACTTCAAGGAGAGAGGTTCCATTGTTGCCAAAAAGGCTCCAGGGTGCCCAAGAAAGACCAGCAAGCACCAGGACCGTCTCTTAAAAGTGTTTCAGCTGCGGGATCGGGCTACCAGCAGTGCAGAGCTTGCTCAGGAATGGCAGCAGGCAGGAGTGCATCTGCACGCACTGTGAGGCGGAGACTCTTGGAGCAAGGCCTGGTCTCAAGGAGGGCAGCAAAGAAGCCACTTCTCTCCAGAAAAAACATCATGGACAGACTGATATTCTGCAAAAGGTACAGGCAGCGGACTGCTGAGGACTGGGGTAAAGTTATTTTCTCTGATGAATCCCCTTTTCGATTGTTTGGGACATCAGGAAAACGCCTCATTCGGAGAAGACAAGGTGAGCGCTACCACCAGTCTTGTCTCATGCCAACTGTTAAGCATCCTGAAACCATTCATGTGTGGGGTTGCTTCTCAGCCAAGGGAATCAGCTCTCTCACAGTCTTGCCTTAAAACACAGCCATGAATAAAGAATGGTACCAGAATGTCCTCCAAGAGCAACTTCTCCCAACCCTCCAAGAGCAGTTTGGCGATTAACAATGCCTTTTCCAGCAGGATGGAGCACCTTGCCATAAAGCAAAGGTGATAACTAAATGGCTCAGGGAACAAAACAGAGATTTTGGGTCCATGGCCTGGAAACTCCCCAGATCTTAATCCCATTGAGAACTTGTGGTCAATCATCAAGAGACAGGTGGACAAACAAAAACCTAAAAACTCTGACAAAATGAAAGCATTGATTGTGCAAGAATGGACTGCTATCAGTCAGGATTTGGTCCAGAAGTTGATTGAGAGCATGCCAGGGAGAATTGCAGAGGTCCTGAAGAAGAAGGGTCAACACTGCAAATATTGACTTGCTGCATTAACTCATTCTAACTGTCAATATACCGTATATACTCGTGTATAAGCCAACCCATGTATAAGCCGACCCCCTAATTTTGCCACAAAAAACTGGGAAAACGTATTGACTCGTGTATAAGCCGGGTGTATAAACTGCCCTCCTGCTCTGTGCTGCCCCCGTCCTGCTCCTTGCTCCCCCATCCAGCTCTGTGCTCCCCCATCCAGCTCTGTGCTCCCCCATTCTCCTCTGCACTCCCCCCCCTCCTGCTCCGTCCTCCGCTGTGCTCCCCCATTCCTTCTCCGTCCTCCTGTGCCCTCCCGTCCTGCTCCGTGCTCCTCTGTACCCTCCATCCTCTCCCCCCGTCCTGCTCCGTGCCCATTGTCCTCCTCCATGCTTCCCCCGTCCTCCGTTCTCCCCCCCGTCCTCCTCCATGCTTCCCCCGTCCTCCCCCCGTCCTGCTCCATGCTTCCCCCGTCCTGCTCCATGCTTCCCCCGTCCTCCTTTTTCCCCCCCGTCCTCCTCCATGCTCCTTGTCCTCTCCTCCATCATACTCACCCCTCCCCGTGCCATCGCTGAACGTCCCTGCAATCCTGCGTTCTCCCCGGCTTCCTGCAGCTCTCCAGCGCTGAGCGGTGACGTAATACCGCTCATTAAGGCCATGAATATGGATGCCACGCCTATGGGATTATATCTTTGCTTTCCTTCAGAACATACTATCTGATGTCTCTCTCCTGACACACAACACTATATCAATTCAAGTCTGCAACCAGATAGACCAAAGGTCACTAATCACAAGGAATTTGGTCTCCTGTGTGCTTATGTAGCTCAGTATGAGGACTCCCACACAGTATGATGGCCCCAACAGACCCCACACAGTATGATGGCCCCCACAGCACCTCATACAGTATTATGGCCATCATAACCTGCTACAGAAAATAAGGACCCCCAGTCAGTATGGAGGAATTTACAGTCCACCACAACCCCTTACTCAGGATAATGGCCCCTACCAGCCACACATTCAGTATGAGAGTCCCAACAGCTCTTCTCTTAATATTAAGCCCCACAATTCCTGATTTAAAAAACACACACACTACTCACCCAACCTCGTTCCCAAGGTGCAATGCTCCAGTCTGTGCAGTGTGAGTACTGAGTCTCCATATTACAGGTGTGATGTAGTGACGTTATTGTGCATGCAGTGCACGGAGTCTCAGACTCACAGGTGAAGGCTGAATGGTGGATTAGGAGCTTTTGACTCCCTGATTCACTATTCTATTCAGTGGTATTACCATCATGGGAGTTTGGATATTGCTGAAATTGTGATGATGGGAATAAGAGGGTTGCCAATACCAAACCCCACTATCCCTCTCAATTTATGGGCATCATAGCAACCAAGTTCATTAGTATCTGCACCAAGAATGAGACAAAGTGAGTATTTGCTAATTAGCTGTGAGGTTGTCAGTGGGGTGGATGGTACCATATTGTGCATGTAGGGGGCAGTACTGTGGGAACATTAGAAAGTGGGGGGAAGGCAGTACTATGAGAACATTATACTGTGAGGGATGCCATTCCTGTGGAAACATTATCCTGTGTGTATGGCAAGCTGCTATTGTGAGAACATTTTACTATGTAGGGGGATGGCGGTACTGTGGGAACATTATACTGTGCATGGTGAGATGATGGTACTATGGAAAAATTATACTGTGTGGAGAGAATGGCGGTATTGTGAGAAGATTATACTGTGTGGTGGGATGGCGGTACTGTGGGAACATTATACTGTGCGTGGTGAGATGATGGTACTATGGAAAAATTATACTGTGTGGAGAGAATGGCGGTACTGTGAGAAGATTATACTGTGTGAGGTGGGATGGTGGTACTGTGGGAAGATTATACTGTGTGTGGTGCGATGGGGTACTGTGAGAAGATTATACTGTGTGAGGTGGGATGGTGGTACTGTGAGAAGATTATACTGTGTGAGGTGTGATGGTGGTAGTGTGAGAAGATTATACTATGTGTGGGGGTATAGTGATACTGTGGAAATATCTTTTGTGTGACAGATGCCAGTACTGTTGAAACTTTATACTGTGTGAGTGGCATCATATATGCTGCATAAGGGGTGTAAAAAGGTGTGTCATAAGAACAAATCCTCAGGGCTTGTGATGACATCTACTACATTTAGCAGCCTGTGTATAGCTGCGCTTCCCTTCCCCCTCCCATTGAGGCTCAGTGTAATCTGAAGCTACCAGTGCTGGAGTTTTCCCGCCTCACCGTAGGGGTCTCCATTGTCTTCACATGTGCTGTCCCTCCATGGCAGCCATTATGAGGATTCATTCTTTTGGCTTATAACACGGTGGGAAGTTGCGTCAGAAACACGAAAGTCACTGTTTTGAACCATGCGCCGACAGGCATCGTTCCCGTGGTACTGGTGAACCCGTAACTCCAACAGAACCCGAGAAATGGAATTCTCGGATGCCCCATGAACTATTTCACCCAAGTTTGGGCTCATTTGAACTGTCATTTTAAAGTAAGATCATTGATAGGTCTGCCGTTATTCTGCTAGGTTCACAGGACGAGGGATGGACCTTCTGATATTTCAGAGCTCAAACCATACCTTTCAGCCTGGGGAGGTGGCCAGAAAAACCATCCCCTTTTGTGAGGTCAGCAGCCCACAGGTATAAGTCTTGTGGTGAGCCCCCCTGAGTTATTCCAAGCTGTGATGACGTGACTAACAGATCTGCAAATGAACCATGACGTGTGGCTCCTCCCCCAGCCAGTCTTGCCTGTAACTACCATGTGAGTTTTCATTTTCAATCCCGTTTATTTTGTAACTGCATTGTACATAATGTAGCCTTTCCGGGGGTTTTAGCTCTGGGATCGCTGTCTGGGTAGACAGAATGGCATGAAAACAGTTCATTCAGACAGCAGTTTGGTGAAAACTGGCCGCAACCAGTTTTATTAAAGTCCACAGCACACAGATAAAAACAAAGCATAAACAAAAGACCTGGGCTTGTCTAGCCTCTAATTACACTTAGATAGATGGCCCTCTCTATCCGGGACCCAGACTCTACCAGTCTGTGCCCAAAACAACACATATGATATATGTTACCAGTATGGAGTTTCACAGACACTCCTCTTTATGTCTGAAGGCAACTCCAACGTCCAGACTTGAGAGAGGTCCACTCCTATTCAGTAGTCATTATGCTGGAGGTTCACAGAGACACTCCTGTGTCCGGGTCCTTCCTGCACCCAGACTGAGACGGCTCCCCTCCTCTTCAGTAATCATCAGCATGTATTCTCACAGAGACTGCTTCCTTGTGCCAGGACACCTCTCTGTGTCCAGGCTGAAGACAGCTCTAACACTCTTGGCTTATCCGCATGGATTCTCACAGAGACGGCTTCCTTGTGCCAGAACACCTCTCTGTGTCCAGGCTGAAGACAGCTCTAACACTCTTGGCTTATCCGCATGGATTCTCACAGAGACTGCTTCCTTGTGCCAGAACACCTCTCTGTGTCCAGGCTGAACTAGCTCTCAGATTGTGTTTGCAGACACCTACTTCTGGTCTCCTAATTAAGACCTGAGTAGTTTCAGGCTTGTGCTGCAAGTGTGTGCTGAATGTGAGGTGTAGTGACCTTTCTCCACCACTAGGTCCACAAAGCCACACATTTCCCTTATACCTAGGTGAAATGTACACCCCATTCATCACATATTCACTCACTGTCTCACATATCCCCTCCCTCTTCTCCAGACCGGAGGGCTGGTCATCCAGACCGGAGGGCTGGTCAACAATCCAACAGAGACAGTGAACTCCGGACCAGTCATGGCCCTCACCAGCTTCATCTCCACCACTGTCACTTGTATCTTCACCTGAGTCATAGCCAACATCAGCTTTCTCTTTATCTGAAGCATCCGCACTACCCTGTACCCTCCCAGGCCTATACTCTCTGCGGGCCTCGGGTATCCTGCACGGTTTCATCTTGACCTTAGGGCCGGGCTCACCTTCGACACAGTGCCTGGCCAGAGAAGCACGACCTGACACATCAGAACACCTCTGCTGACTCTTCCTCAGAAACTCACGTACCTCCTGTCCCTGGTGCACTGACCATGTGTCACCAACTATCACAGAAGGTATAGGGGGTTTTTCACTTTTCTCCAGTTCCCCACTTTCAGGCTCTTCTGGCAAGACATGCCCAGAAGCCCCACCGTCAGTCCTAGACTCTACCTCTTCAGCCACGTTCTGCATCCCATCTGGGCTCCCGTGTGTCTGCAGCGGCAACGGAGTGACACATCGCTTTTCCCATTTGTTGGGACGTGGCTCCGATGTAGCCTCCCTGAAAGTGCGCTTGAGCTCACCAATGCCAGCTACTGATCCGGACCGTAACCCGTCCACGCCGCTGTCTTCGGCAGAAACAGATTCCTGGACAGAGTCAGTCCCCATATCTTCAGTCTTGCTCCTCACAGCTTCACTTGAAACCTCAGCTTCTGATGAGGCATCTGGCTTGGTGACCACCACTTCCATGGCTTTTTCCACCTCTGCAGCATCACCTTCAGAGTCCTTGGCATGATGCAGATCCACACCACACACTGACAACTTCTCATCTTCAACAGCATCCACTTGTGCTGTGTTCAGTTTCAGAGTCCTGCCTTTAAAGCTCAGCTCTCCTCCTTTCACCTTAGTCTTCGCCAGGGAACTGGCCAACTGTAAAACATCTTCAGATGCCATCTTCTGTCTGGCTGTAAGGTCAGCATCAGCTTTCTTCTCAGGACTCTCAACCTCCTCTGCTACCATGCCTTCCTCATTTGCACTGGTTGCTTTATGGTCATCAGATAATTCACTATCTGACCCCTTTTTCTCAGCCACATCTGGCTCACTGTCAGGGCTATACACTTCATTTTCATTCACATCCTGCTCACTGTCAGGGTTATACAATTCATTTTCATTCATATCCTGCTTACTGTCAGGGTTATACAATTCATTTTCATTCACATCCTGCTCACTGTCAGGGTTATACAATTCATTTTCATTCACATCTTGATCTGGAACCTTAGTTAACATGTCATCCACAACATTAACTTCACCATCTGGTCCCTGGTTTCCCTCAGGTGGTCCCTCAAGTATGTGACTATGTGATAACCCCAGCACTATACTTCCATATAGCTCAGGTACCAGGAGCTGACTCACGACCTCTCCCTGGACTTCAGTGTCCCTATACAATAGGTTATTGTTCATGGCAGCATGAGGAAACCTCTCCTCAGAGCCAGGCTCTTGGGGAACCTCATTCAGAACAATTACATTTTCCGGTGCCGTTTTAAGAGTGGGGTCTCGCACTGGCTCACTCCCAAAATTGTCACAGGAGCCAGGCAGGTCAGGGACACTCGGTTCCCGAGAACCACCATCCTCGTCTCCCAACATCACCTGCAAAGAAATTTCATCTTTATCACGGTCATCATCAGTATCATCACTATTATGATTAGCATCATCATCATTATCAATATCAGCATCATCATCATGGTCATCATCATTATCATGATCATCATTATCATTATCAATATTATCATGGTCATCATCATTATCACATAAGTTTAACGGCCCACTAGCATTGTGTTCCGCCCCTCGGGACTGCGCACCCCCAGTAGGAGCTTCATCACACTGTCCATCAGAAACATTTTTCCCCCAGAGATCCTTAGACCGGGGAAAGTCATTACCCAATATGACAGGTGCACCAGGTTTTTCACTACCCCCACTTCATATGAAACCTCCCCGAGTTTAGGGACCAAGTCCACGGCAGTCTCTGGGTAGACTTTGGTGTCTCCATGGATGCACACCATACTCAGGTGCTTATCAGGGATGAAGTCCCTATCAATCAGGCTGTCACACACGGAAGTCACTGGACTCTCTGAGTCCAAGAGGGCCTGCGCTGGGCAGCCACCCACAACCACCGGGGACCCCCGTGGTCCAGTCTCTTCGGCTGAGGTGGACACACACACAGGTTCTGCGCAGAGAGAGAGGGATCCGCCAACATCACAACACATAGGCTCCCCCTCTATTGGACAGTTGGCTGCAATTTCATGACATCTCCAACCCTGTCCATCACACTTTTCCACCCACATGTCCCCTCGGGCCTGAACCCGCTTATCAGCATACCCCATGTCCCCAACAGCTGGAACGCTCTTACCGGGAGAGTTCAGCGTCCGGGAACTCTGAAGTGACGTCCGCTCAGACGGCTGGTCACGGAGGCAGTCTTTGGGGCCAAAGTACCTTTCTCTCTGTACCTCAGGAGGAAGTGCTCGGGTGTAGCGGTCCACTGTCACCTTTTCGACCCTTTGGGCAGTGTTGCTGACGGCAGACTCCCAACTGTATCTCCAGTCATGGACTCTCCTGGCACGGGCTGCAACCGTAACACCCAGCCGGGTAAGAATCGCCGCTTTCAACTTGGCATAGTCTTTGCTGTCCTGCTTGCTCAGGTCAGCCCAGACTTTTTGGGGTTCCCCAATCAGATAGGGTACGACCGCCATGGCCCATTCAGATAGTGGCAGATTCTCCTTCTCTGCCAGTCTCTCAAACCTAGTAAGATATAACTCCACATCATCACGAGGTGTCATTTTTCTCAAGGACCGTCTTACCGCCTTCTTTATAGCGGACAACGCCGGTGCCTTCACAACATTACTTCGGGACGCGGCACCGAAATCCTTTTTTGGTGCTGTCATCTGCTCAACAAATAACCGGTTTTTCTCCTGCTGCTGCAGGAATTGCTGCTGGGCCTGCTGCATGCGCTGCTGGTGCTGCAGGCGCTGCTGCTCCATGCTCTGCTGCATGCTTCGCTGGGCCTGGACCAGGTATTCAATGAGCTCCTCCATACTGCCGGACTTATCTGTCTCAATCACAGCAGTCTTATGTTGCACATTAACTTGTGCCATTTGTTCAAACAGCGCCTCCATGCTGTCATCCATGCTGTCAGACTTCTCTGTCTTAACAACGGCAGTCTTCACTCAAGACATACACACTCTACAGTCTTTTCCATAGAAAAATTCATCTCTGCTGTGCAGACACTTTTTTTTTTTTTTCCTTTGCAAAGTCTATTAGGGCTCCTGTCTCTTTAAGACTGCTCCACAGACTTTTCTTTTGCTGCTGCACATTCCACAGTCATTTTCACAAGTTCAGCTTTGCTGTGCATACATTTTCTCTCTGCAGACCCTATCAGGGCCACTGTCTCTCCAAGACTGCTCCAAACAGACGTTTCTGCTGACACACTTTTTTTTTTTTTCTGCTGCTATTTCAATAGACTTCACCTTTAATGCTGTCTCTCGCCACTGTGCTGCATACACACTCCAGCACTAACTGTATCAGGCACTGCGCTGCCCCAGCATTCTCCACCAATTGTAGCCTTTCCGGGGGTTTTAGCTCTGGGATCGCTGTCTGGGTAGACAGAATAAGTATTAAATTCACCGCACACACTATAGATTTTAATTTTGCAAAAATGATAGTTTATTGTGGAACACAATAAACTATCATTTTTGCAAAATTAAAATCTATAGTGTGTGCGGTGAATTTAATACTTTGATAGTAGCTGGTCCGTACAGGTCCACATTCACCAGCACCTCCATCAATTTATGACCTGTAGTGCACACCCATCCTCCCTAGTGGGTAGACAGAATGGCATGAAAACAGTTCATTCAGACAGCAGTTTGGTGAAAACTGGCCGCAACCAGTTTTATTAAAGTCCACAGCACACAGATAAAAACAAAGCATAAACAAAAGACCTGGGCTTGTCTAGCCTCTAATTACACTTAGATAGATGGCCCTCTCTATCCGGGACCCAGACTCTACCAGTCTGTGCCCAAAACAACACATATGATATATGTTACCAGTATGGAGTTTCACAGACACTCCTCTTTATGTCTGAAGGCAACTCCAACGTCCAGACTTGAGAGAGGTCCACTCCTATTCAGTAGTCATTATGCTGGAGGTTCACAGAGACACTCCTGTGTCCGGGGTCCTTCCTGCACCCAGACTGAGACGGCTCCCCTCCTCTTCAGTAATCATCAGCATGTATTCTCACAGAGACTGCTTCCTTGTGCCAGGACACCTCTCTGTGTCCAGGCTGAAGACAGCTCTAACACTCTTGGCTTATCCGCATGGATTCTCACAGAGACTGCTTCCTTGTGCCAGAACACCTCTCTGTGTCCAGGCTGAAGACAGCTCTAACACTCTTGGCTTATCCGCATGGATTCTCACAGAGACTGCTTCCTTGTGCCAGAACACCTCTCTGTGTCCAGGCTGAACTAGCTCTCAGATTGTGTTTGCAGACACCTACTTCTGGTCTCCTAATTAAGACCTGAGTAGTTTCAGGCTTGTGCTGCAAGTGTGTGCTGAATGTGAGGTGTAGTGACCTTTCTCCACCACTAGGTCCACAAAGCCACACATTTCCCTTATACCTAGGTGAAATGTACACCCCATTCATCACATATTCACTCACTGTCTCACAATAACTATATTGCCTCAGCTTGTTACATCTTTTTTATATAGTATAAGCACTGCCTGTTTTTTAAGGAATAAACCTATAAAATTATTAGTTTGTTTCTCCTGCTCTATAAACAAATTTGCACGTACCTGAAGTACCAAGCTACTGTTTTGGGGTTGCTACGGACCCTCTTGATAAATTGCTCCTTAAGTAAATCATAGCTGGTGGCAGCTTAAAAGAAGGGGTGTAAAGTGTTGACCTATGGGGTGGCGTTGGCAGTGACGGAGCGGGTCTTATAAGAGTATTGCCTGGCTGCGGCCCGGAGTAATTATAATTCCCTCACTGCAGTGTGCCCAATAGCCAGCACACATCCAAGTGACCCGTCTGGCGACTAATTATCCTAGGTGCAGTTCCCTGACTGACCTGAGGGTAAGGGGGGCGCCAGAGAGCTGCAAGTTCCTAAGTGGAAGTGGGATAATTATAAATCCCTGCAGTTTACTGGGTCGGACGGCAGCAGCCGTCGTGTGTGTGCGCGTTTTCATCACATTTGCGGCACGGAGGGATCACAAGCCGTGATACCCCGGGCTACCATGTGGCGGACCGTGTGCACGTTTCATCACAGGTGTGTCATAAGAACAAATCCTCAGGGCTTTGCGGCATTTGTACAAAAAGACTTCCACATGCAGTCCAGACGGGACTCTACAGAATCAATGGGAAGAGGGAGAGTTTCAGGAAGAAAGAGTCTAGATAGTACATGAGGTTAGGTGACCTTGATGACACAGTTTACTGTTATTATAAAGACCATAGCCCCAAAGCCAGAACAGATTTGGCGCCAAGCAATAAAACAGGGTGCCAGTAAAGAATCTGATGTACCAGGCCATGGTAAAATGCTCGAGGCAGCTGGTTGTGGTGGAAGAACCCAGGCAGCACCAGACGAGTCCCAGAGTCCAGACTATGCCAGCCAAGGCCCGAGAATCTCACCTGCGCCGGTCAAGACTAAGAGTCCAGAGTCCGCCAAGCAAGAGCAGAGTTCCAGATCTTATTACTTCTGGTACAAGAGACGGATGTGCCAATGATCTGTGAGGAGATTCCGCTCAGTAGTATACGCCTGCAGTAAAGAGCAGGAGGCGGGAGTGAGCCGGGCCATTGCTTCCAGCACTGACGTCAGTACAGGTGTTGGTCCAGGATAGTACAAGAGACAAGGTGAAAGCTGGTTGAAGTGAAGGCGGCTTTGATAGACTTTGTTAGGAGGACTTATGGCCTAACAGGAAAAAGGAGAGACCCTGCTGTGGCCTGTGTTCACAGAAGAGACAGTGTTGACTACATGTGTCAGTAAAATCACCCTTGTCAGTAGCTAAAGTAACATTTGGTTAGAGGCTGCTATTACAGTGAGAGTGAGCCGGAGAATTCATTGTATATCTGATATTCTATATTTCACCTCATAATCACCCTGTTTTGCATTATTCACTGTTGCCATAGTAATCACAATTCACCACCATTATCAGGGAAATAAACAATTATATTGGTTACGTCCTGTTTGTGTGTTGAATCCGGTCACCTGCTTACAGGGGCATAATGGGGGCATTATACTGTGTGGGGGGCATCAAATATACTGTATAAGGGGCATAATGGGGGCATTACACTATGGGGCCAAGAAAGGGGCCCTGTACTATGAAAATAATACATTTCCTCCCTTCCTGTCTCCCATAGTTGGGTCGTAAGTATCTAATAATAATATTAATAATAATAATCTTTATTTATACAGCGCCAACATATTCCGCAGTGCTTTACGTTTTAACAGAAGGGGGCCAAGGACTGAGCCCTGAGGCACCCCAACAGCGAGAGGAAGAGGAGATGACGTGGAGCCAGAGAACAAAACACTGAAGGAGCCGTCAGAAAGATAGGAAGAGAACCAAGAGAGGGCATTGTCCTTAATGCCTAGTGACTGAATCCTAGAGAGTATGAGACGGTGGTCAACAGTGTCAAATGGTGAGGAAAGGTCCAGAAGAATGAGCAGAGAGTGGTCACCGTTACATTTTGCTGTCAGAAGGTCATTGGTCACTTTGATGAGTGCAGTTTCAGTCGGACTGTGAAGGGTCTAGGAGGGAGTGAGTGGAGAGGTAACGGTCTATTACAGGAAACAGAACAGAAACATAATGATTCTTATAAAGTGGCTACAAAAACACCAAGAGTCTCCGTGCTAAAGGGTTAATGTCCCCCCAGCGCTCAGTAATGGGGAATCTCCAGCACCTACCTCCACCTGCAGAGCCGCACTCCACATAGAGAATAATGGAGCCTCCATGAATGACCTCCACCCGCAGAGCCACACTCCACATAGAGAATAATGGAGCCTCCAGCACCGACCTCCACCCGCAGAGCCACACTCCACATAGAGAATAATGGAGCCTCCAGCACCGACCTCCACCCGCAGAGCCGCACTCCACATAAGAATAATGGAGCCTCCAGCACCGACCTCCACCCGCAGAGCCGCACTCCACATAGAGAATAATGGAGCCTCCAGCACCAACCTCCACCCGCAGAGCCGCACTCCACATAAGAATAATGGAGCCTCCAGCACCTACCTCCACCCGCAGAGCCGCACTCCACATAGAGAATAATGGATCCTCCAGCACCAACCTCCACCCGCAGAGCCGCACTCCACATAGAGAATAATGGAGCCTCCAGCACCGACCTCCACCCGCAGAGCCGCACTCCACATAGAGAATAATGGAGCCTCCAGCACCACCTCCACCCGCAGAGCCGCACTCCACATAGAGAATAATGGAGCCTCCAGCACCGACCTCCACCCGCAGAGCCACACTCCACATAGAGAATAATGGAGCCTCCAGCACCGACCTCCACCGCAGAGCCACCTCCACATAGAGAATAATAGAGCCTCCAGCACCGACCTCCACCCGCAGAGCCACACTCCACATAGAGAATAATGGAGCCTCCGCACCGACCTCCACCTCAGAGCTGCACTCCACATAGAGAATAATGGAGCCTCCAGCACCGACCTCCACCCGCAGAGCCGCACTCCACATAGAGAATAATGGAGCCTCCGCACCGACCTCCACCCGCAGAGCCACACTCCCATAGAGAATAAGGAGCCTCCAGCACCTACCTCCACCCGCAGAGCCGCACTCCACATAGAGAATAATGGAGCCTCCAGCACCTGACCTCCACCCGCAGAGCCACACTCTCAATAGAGAATAAGGGAGCCTCCAGCACCTACCTCCACCCGCAGAGCCACACTCCACATAGAGAATAATGGAGCCTCCAGCACTGACCTCCACCCGCAGAGCCACACTCCACATAGAGAATAAGGAGCCTCCGCACCGACCTCCACCCCAGAGCCGCACTCCACATAGAGAATAATGGAGCCTCCAGCACCGACCTCCACCCACAGAGCCCACTCCACATAGAGAATAATGGAGCCTCCGGCACCGACCTCCACCCGCAGAGCCGCACTCCTCATAGAGAATAATGGAGCCTCCAGCACCTACCTCCACCCGCAGAGCCGCACTCCACATAGAGAATAATGGAGCCTCGCACCGACCTCCACCCGCAGAGCCACCTCTCAAGAAAATGGACCTCCAACCTCCCCCGCAGAGCCGCACTCCACATAGAGAATAATGAAGCCTCCAGACCGACCTCCACCCGCAGAGCCACACTCCACATAGAGAATAATGGAGCCTCCAGACCGACCTCCACCCGCAGAGCCGCACTCCACATAGAGAATAATGGAGCCTCCAGCACCGACCTCCACCCGCAGAGCCGCACTCCACATAGAGAATAATGAAGCCTCCAGCACCGACCTCCACCCGCAGAGCCACACTCCACATAGAGAATAATGAAGCCTCCAGCACCGACCTCCACCGCAGAGCCCACACTCCACATAGAGAATAATGAAGCCTCCCACCAACCTCCACCGCAGAGCCGCACTCCACATAGAGAATAATGGAGCCTCCCCACCACCTCCACCCGCGGAGCCGCACTCCACATAGAGAATAATGGAGCCTCCAGCACCAACCTCCACCCGCAGAGCCACACTCCACATAGAGAATAATGGAGCCTCGCACTTCCACCGCAGCCAACTCCATAGAGAATAATGGCCAACCTACCTCACCTCCAACCGTCCCGATTTGGCCGGGACAGTCCCGATTCTGACCCCCTCCTCCCGCTGTCCCGGCGGGACACTATGTGTCCCGCAGTGAGCTGAGCCGCCACGCCCCCCATACACCCTATAGTTGCCTTCCAGCGCTCCACTTTAGCTTCTCACAGCAGAGCAATGACCTGCTGAGCAGTACTCCTCTGTGTGCACACAGGACCTGTGATGAGGTCACAGGAGGGGAGGAGTTGGGTGTCACATGGCCAGGCTACTCCGTGTACAAGTCTGCTGTGCTGGTTGTCATGGGTGCTGGCTGCAGTGGCTGAGGGTAAGTTTATGTGAGGGGTCAGGAGGGATTTACAGTGTGGATGTAGCAGAGTCGTGTGTGTAAGATGTGTATAGAGCGGAGCCGTGTGTGAAAAGTGTATGGAGCATAGCCGTGTGTGCACGAGGTGTATGGAGCAGAGCTGTGTGTGTACGAGGTGGCTGTAGCAGTGCAGTGTGTGTACGGAGCTGAGCCGCTCATCTCCGTACACACAGGGGTCTGTGCTTGAGCCGTGTGTGTACGGAGCAGAACCGTGTGTGTACGGGGTGTAGAGAAGTGGAGCCGCGTGTGTACGAGGTGTACGGAGCGGAACCGCGTGTGTACGAGGTGTACGAAGCGGAACCGCATGTGTGCGAGGTGTATGGAGCGGAGCTGTGTGTGTACGAGGTGGTTGTAGCAGTGTTGTGTGTGTGCGGGGCGTACAAAACGGAGCCTTGTGTGTACGAAGTGTACAGAGCTGAGCCGCTCATCTCCGTACACACAGGGCTCCGTGCTTGAGCCGTGTGTGTACGGAGCGGAGCAGAGCCGTGTGTGTACGGGGTGTAGAGAAGTGCAGCCGCGTGTGTATGGAGCGTTACCGCGTGTGTACGAGGTGTACGGAGCGGAAACGCATGTGTACGAGGTGTACGGAGCGGAACTGCATGTATACGAGGTGTATGGTGCAAAGCCACATGTGTACAAGGTTTACGGAGCGTGGCTGCGTATGTACGAGGTTTACGGAGTGAAGCCGTGTGTGTACTGAGTGGAGCCATGTGTGCGCGAGGTGTACGGAGTGGAGCCATGTGTGCGCGAGGTGTACAGAGGGGAACCGTGTGTGTATGAGGTGTGCGGAGCCGTGCATGTACAAGATGTATGGTGGGGAGCATTCATACCTCCCAACAGTCCCGATTTTGAGAGAGGGTCTGCCCCGCTGTCCCGGCTGGCAGCTTACTTTCCCCATGGACACAGGAGTACACGGCGGAGCCCCGAGGAGCACTTTAAAACTCTGCTCTTTCTTTCTTTTCCTCAGTACCAGTCAGTGTGCGCACAGTACCAGCCACTGATCCCATAATGCCAGCCACTGTGCCCTCAGTACCAGTCCGTGTGATCAGCAGGGCTAAATGGGTGTAGTTGGGGCGTGGACATGGGTGTGATTAGTTGTGAAAGGGGTGCCGTCAGGGGCGTGGCCTAAAATTTGCACGCTACGCGCGCCGCAGCCTCTGTCCCTCTTTCCCATCTTCATAAGTTGGGAGGTATGACCTACCTCCACCCGCAGAGCCGCACTCCACATATATGGCTGCTCTGTGCACACAGGACCTGTGATGAGGTCACAGGAGGGGAGGAGTCAGGGGCACATGATATCCGGAGTGCAGACGCTACATGGAGACTTCTGCTCAGTCAGTGACATTCCCGCCATTATTCCCCTCACTACTGGCACAATTCCCCCGCGCCGCCTTTTCTATACAGTGATATGTGTGGAATGTAACGTGTGATTTCTCTGGAGACAAATAGACCCCACACATGAGGGAATTATCACCAGTGACCGGACGGCTCCTATATGGTGGCATATGATTGTGCTATCTGCTCCATACCAAGAGCTAAAATGCAGAAATCTCGTTTATTTAACCCCTTCCAGAGTGCGGCTAAGGCTCATATGCGGCCATCCACCTCTCCAGTTGCTGTGGGGGGTTTTTTGTTAATGATGGAGGGCGGCGTCCGTGCTTGGACTTTAGAGAGATTAATAAAATCACGGTGCACAATCCCGATCCTTCACCCCTTATACCTGAGCTGTGTAACCGATTATCTGGAGATAAATGAATTTACAAACTCACCGTGAGAGGGGCATATAACCTTATACATGGTGACGAATGGAAGACTGCATTCAATACACCTGAGGGTCATATTGAAAATTTGGTGATGCCATTTGGATTAAGAAATACTTCGGCAGTCTTTGAAAATTTCATAAATTATGTGTTTTTCTCACTGGTGAGTAGATTTGCGGTAGTTTACCTGGATGATATATTGAGTTAAGGCCCCGTCACACTAAGCGAGATCGCTAGCGAGATCGCTGAATCGTCACAGATTTTGTGATGCAACAGCGATCTCGCTTATTATGACACACAGCAACGACCGCCCCCCCTGCTGGGTATCTCTGATCGTCGTTGAATGTCCTGGACCATTTTTTCATCGTTGGTCTCCCGCTGGCCAACACGCATCGCTGCGTGTGACAGCGGGAGACCAACGATCAGCGCGCTGGTATCCAATGTGCACATCGGGTAACTAAGGGCTGCGTGGCGCCTAGTTACCCGATATGTACCCTGGATACCGGCTTACAGCTTCTGCTGTAGAGCGCTGAGAGCCGGTATCTAGGGTACATATCGGGTAACTAGGTGCCGCGCAGCCCTTAGTTACCCGATGTGCACATTGGATACCAGCGTGCTCGCTGGTCCTGATCGCTGGTGAGTCTGCCCATGTGACAGCTCACTAGCGATCAGCTAACGTCCCAGCAATCCCATCCACGTCGGATCGTTGGTGGGATCGCTGGGACATTGATGAGTGTGACGGGACCCTTAGTCTCTTACTCTGGAGGAGCATCGTGAGCATGTCAGACAGCTAGAGTGGGAAAAACATTACCTAGCAATCCCTCTTTGACGTTTCGAATAGTGCTCCATTGTTGAAAAATGTCCCAGCACTAAGAAAGATAAAAAAGAAGAAGGAAGATTTGCTAAAAGTAGCATGTCTCCTGAATAAAATCACATGCAATCTGAAAAATTGTCTATGTTGTCACGCGATCTGTCATGGTCTCTCTGAATTCACCCTTAATTCTACAGATGAAATTTTCCTGATCAGAAGTCTCATGTCATGTTCCACCAGTTATACGTGATTATATGCTAATGTCAGAATTCATCTGTGGGAAGGACGACCCAACCCCTCCATAAAAGGCTGAACTCACCATTCCAATATTCAAAAGGGTTTTCTCAAACATGGGCTTTCACGCCACTGCACCACCAAACACAATAAAGATTACACACAACTGAAAATATTCCCCATAGAGGGGATTCCCCCACAGGGTCAGAATCGCATTGGACACCTAAATCGGAAAGAAATCTTTTGGATTTATAAACTAAACTCCCTTACTCCACATGGACTCAACGAAATTACAGATGTATTTTTGTGACCACCTTTTAGACTTCAAAAATTGTATTATTCATTATAACATTTTATTGTCATATTCATTATACATTTTATTGGTCTATTCATTGGAGATCTTAATTATTTTAATATTTTTAACATACTTCTAATACATTCATAAATTTGTCATATTTCTTATCATCCTCATTTATAATACAGTTTTATACATTTCTATTATAATAACACATTGTTTATATCAAATCAGGTAATTATTCTTTTCATATCCCTATATATGATATTATATATTACACACCTGCCACCAATTCCTCTGTGTGTAGTTCATTCCCCGTTTTTTTTCGTTGTCTCCGGCATCCAGAGCGCTCCTCCAATGGATCCTCCGTTCTGTAGCCTGAGTGATCGACCGACGCTCTTTGTATCGCATTATTCACCTCATCTACAACACCTCCCTCATTTTCCCTCACTCCCATTCACTACATATTCTATGAGCTTCCACCATAGTAGCTTGACCCCGATACATGCTCAGTAGGTTTATGTCTCCTGTTATCAGAACAGCCGCGATCAGGAACCAAGACGCGCTCCTCGAATAGACAGCCGTCACATACAAGATTCAATCACATTCTTGTTGTGTCAGCACTCCCATTTCTCACTATGTAACACCCCAGGCTGACATTCATTCTTATCACTTATCAACCATTGGGTTACGTATTCGTCTTCTGGTTCAATGGCTTCTTTTCCAATAATCCTATTTTTTCCGTCCGATGCTGATCCACCAAGTTCTCTAATGGCGCACAGCTTTACACCATTATAACTGTGACTTCAGGAACTTACTGCACCAGTTCACATCTCATGTAGGAAACTACTGACATACTAAATAAAACCATTTATAAATGATTTATTTAATGGCAAGAACGTTTTAATTCATTTCACATACATGTTTATTAATTCTTTTAGGTGACCTCACTCCATAGGTACTTTCTAATATAATTAACCCCTTCCCGACCCATGACGCCTACATAGGCGTCATGAAAACCTGTGCCATTATGACCTGTGACTCCTAAGTAGGCGTCATGGTATAAATCGCTTCCTGCGGGTCGGGTGACCAGGGTCACTGAAAGGTCACTTGACCCGCAGGCACAAGACCCTTTGTGCTTCACCACAGGGGGGGTGGTTACGATCGCTCTGATTGGCTGTTAAAAGTGAAACAGCCAATCAGAGCGAAGTTCGGTGAAATATTACAATCCAGACATGGCCGATGCTGCAATAGCATCGGCCATGGCTGGAGACAGAGATCCGACCCCCTCGCACCGAGTGACGGGGGCAATTGGCCACCGCCAATGAATGATGGCGGCGATCAGTCGCCGTCATCACTATCTGCTCCCCTCCTCCTTTCCTATGCTCCCCCCGCCGTCCGATGCCCCCCTCACCTCTCCCGGTATCTGTGATGTCCCTGTGGCCGTCCCGATGTCCCTCCGGGATACTTCATGGGCACCGTCATCTTAGAAAATGGCGGGCGCATGTGCAGTGCGCCGGCCGGCAGATTCCATTCATTTATTTTGATCACTGTGATAAACTCTCACAGTGATCAAAATAAAAAAAGTAAATAAACCCCCCCTTTATCACCCCCATAGGTAGGGACAAGTAATAAAATAAAGAAAATATTTTTTATTTTTCCATTAGGGTTAGCATTAGGGTTAGAACTAGGGTTATGGTTGGAATTAGGGTTAAGATTAGGGTTAGAATTAGGGTTAAAATTAGGGTTAGGGTTGGAATTAGGGTTAGGGTTGGAATTAGGGTTAGGCTTGTGGTTAGGGTTAGAGTTGGGATTAGGGTTAGGGGTGTGTTGGGGTTAGGGTTGGGATTAGGGTTAGGCTTATGTTTAGGGATGGGATTAGGATTAGGGGTGTGTTGGGGTTAGGGTTATGGTTTGGGTTGGGATTAGGGTTAGGGGTGTGTTGGGGTTAGGGTTGTGGTTAGGGGTGTGTTGGGGTTAGGGTTGGAGTTAGAATTGAGGGGTTTCCACTATTTAGGCACATCAGGGGTCTTCAAATGCGACATGGCGCCACCATTTATTCCAGTCAATTTTGCATTCAAAAAGTCAAACAGTGCTCCCTCCATTCCGAGCCCCGACGTGTGCCAAAACAGTGGTTTACCCCCACGTATGGGGTATCAGCGTACTCAGGAAAAATTGCACAACAACTTTGGGGTCCAATTTCTCCTGTTGCCCTTGGGAAAATAAAAAATTGGGGACTAAAAAAATTATTTTGTGGAAAAAAATGATTTTTTATTTTGGAGATTCAAAGTGCTCACCACACATCTAGATGCGTTCCTTGGGGGATCTAGTTTCCAAAATGGGGTCACTTGTGGGGGGTTTCTACTGTTTAGGCACATCATGGGCTCTGCAAACGTAAGATGACTCCCGCAGACCATTCCATCAAGTCGGCATTTCAAAACGTCACTACTTCCCTTCCGAGCCCCGACGTGTGCCCAAACAGTGGTTCCCCCCACATATGGGGTACCAGCGTACTAGGGACAAAAAGTACAACAACTTTTGGGGTCCAATTTCTCCTGTAACCATTGTGAAAATTAAAAATAGGGGCTAAAAAATCATTTTTTGAGCAAAAAAAAAAGATTTTTTATTTTCACGGCTCTGCATTATAAACTTCTGTGAAGCACGTGGGGGTTCAAGGTGCTCACCACACATCTAGATAAGTTCCTTGGGGGGTCTAGTTTCCAAAATGGGGTCACTTGGGGGGGTTTCAACTGTTTAGGCACATCAGGGGCTCTGCATACGTAACAAAATGCCTGCAGACCATTCCTTCAAGTCGGCATTTCAAAGCGTCGCTACATCCCTTCCGAGCCCTGACGTGTGCCCAAACAGTGGTTCCCCCCCACATATGGGGTAACAACTTTTGGGGTCCAATTTCTCCTGTAACCATTGTGAAAATTAAAAATAGGGGCTAAAAAATCATTTTTTGAGAAAAAAAAAAGATTTTTTATTTTCACGGCTCTGCGTTATAATCTTGTGTGAAGCACCTGAGGATTCAAAGTGCTCACAACACATTTAGATAAGTTCCTTAGGGGGTCTAGTTTCCAAAATGGGGTCATTTGTGGGGGAGCTCCAAAGTTTAGGCACACAGGGGCTGTCACGGGTGTGTCGCGGCGGAGATCGTCGCGATTGCACACCCTGACTTCGCACAGCTGAGTTTCTGGTGCTGGGTGTTTTTCGGCACTGAGGGAGTTAATTCTTTCTCTTTCGGTGCTGGACTGACCAGCCTCGCCCAGCTGCGATTGATGTTTTGTTAATTAGCTTCCTTCATATACCTGCTGGTCTGCTGGGGAAGTTGCCGGTGAAAGCATTCATTCAGACCAGCAGAGTGGATCGTTTCTGAGAAGACTTAAGCTAAGAGTGCCTGTTGTGGTTTTTCCTCTCCTCGCTTATTGTTTATCTCCTTTACCTTTTGTGTTCCTCTGTAGTGGAAGTTTTGTATGCAAGACAGTGTTTTCTTTACCCCTTGTCTGTTTCGTTTGTCTTAGACTGTGTGTAAGCTGTGACCTGCCCATTCCCTGTGGTGGTAATCAGGGTCCTTCTCAGGACTAGATTACAGTGGTCAGGGATCTACAGGAGACAGGGTTACGCTGGCGGCCTGGACCTCTGTACCATTAACAGTACCTCCAGGTAGAGGGACTAGTCAGGACCCCAGTTCAGGGTCAGCATAGACCCCGGTCCACCTCTATCCTGAGACAGCGTGACACGTACACAGTATAGACCCACAATTCATAGGATATTATGTCAGGTAAGACATTGCTGGCAGATACTATGTATACATGTTGATATTTTCTATTATATGTAATATAGAATGTTGTCACATTAGATATAGGTTACTATCATAGAATATATCTGTTATACGTCGTGACAGGGGCTCTCCAAACACGACATGGTGTCCGCTAACGATTGGAGCTAATTTTCCATTCAAAAAGTCAAATGGCGCTCCTTCCCTTCTGAGCTCTGCCGTGCGCCCAAACAGTGGTTCCCCTCCACATATGGTGTATCAGCGTACTCAGGACAAACTGGACAACAACTTTTGGGGTCCAATTTATCCTGTTACCCTTGGGAAAATAAAAAATAGCAGGCTAAAATATCATTTTTGAGGAAAAAAAAAATTTTTTTATTTTGACTGCTCTGCGTTTATAAACTTCTGTGAAGCACTTGGGGGTTCAAAGTGCTCACTACACATTTAGATCAGCTCCTTGGGGGGTCTTGTTTCCAAAATGGGGTCACTTGTGAGGATTTTCTACTGTTTAGACACATCATGGGCTCTGCAAACGTAAGATGACTCCCGCAGACCATTCCATCAAGTCGGCATTTCAAAACGTCACTACTTCCCTTCCGAGCCCCGACGTGTGCCCAAACAGTGGTTCCCCCCCACATATGGGGTACCAGCGTACTCAGGACAAAAAGGACAACAACTTTTGGGGTCCAAGTTTTCCTGTTACCTTTTTAAAAATAAAAAATTGCGGGGTAAAAAAATAATTTTTTGAGGAAAAAAAAAGATTTTTTATTTTCACGGCTCTGCATTATAAACTTCTGTGAAGCACGTCGGGGTTCAAGGTGCTCACCACACATCTAGATAAGTTCCTTGGGGGGTCTAGTTTCCAAAATGGGGTCACTTGTGGGGGGTTTCAACTGTTTAGGCACATCAGGGGCTCTGCATACGTAACAAGATGCCTGCAGACCATTCCATCAAGTCGGCATTTCAAAGCGTCGCTACATCCCTTCCGAGCCCTGACGTGTGCCCAAACAGTGGTTCCCCCCTACATATGGGGTATTAGCATACTCAGGAAAAACTGTACAACAACTTTTGGGGTCCAATTTCTCCTGTAACCATTGTGAAAATTAAAAATAGGGGCTAAAAAATCATTTTTTGAGAAAAAAAAGGATTTTTTATTTTCACGGCTCTGCGTTATAATCTTGTGTGAAGCACCTGAGGATTCAAAGTGCTCACAACACATTTAGATAAGTTCCTTAGGGGGTCTAGTTTCCAAAATGGGGTCTTTTGTGGGGGAGCTCCAAAGTTTAGGCACACAGGGGCTCTCCAAACACGACATGGTGTCCGCTAACGATTGGAGCTAATTTTCCATTCAAAAAGTCAAATGGCGCTCCTTCCCTTCTGAGCTCTGCCGTGCGCCCAAACAGTGGTTCCCCTCCACATATGGTGTACCAGCGTACTCAGGACAAACTGGACAACAACTTTTGGGGTCCAATTTATCCTGTTACCCTTGGGAAAATAAAAAATAACGGGCTAAAAAATCATTTTTGAGGAAAAAATATATTTTTTTATTTTGACTGCTCTGCGTTTATAAACTTCTGTGAAGCACTTGGGTTCTACACATGTAGATCAGCTCCTTGGGGGGTCTAGTTTCCAAAATGGGGTCACTTGTTGGGGGTTTCTACTGTTTACTGCTTACACAATAGGAATAGTCTGTAAGGTTTTGAAAATCAGTTTACTATAAAATACCTTAGTTTAAAAGATAACCTTTATTAAATATAATCTAAAATCAAAAATTGGTCCCCTAAACAAATTGCCTGACTGAAATTAGGCTCACAGAACTGCTGGAATAATGATATTAGACATAGAAAAACCTCCAGTCAGTTTTCAGTGACCAGTAATTTATAAAACCTGGCTCAGATATATCCATATCATGATGCACTGATAACAATATTTAGTGCATCACTACAAAAAACCTCATCAAAAAAATGAATAATGTGACTAGATAAGGTGTACAATAATCACATCCTCACTCAGCTGTTTGGTGCAGAAAGTGGGCAGACCCTAATGTAAAAAATAGCTGACTGTATTCCTACCTAGATGCGGAGGTTGGCACCCTAAGATATAGCGAGAATGGCGCCCCCGCTTGTCCGATGGCTGTCCCTTCTCTCCTATTCCACCCTACAAGACCCTATAGTCTTAAACAGAGGGCCAGATGGCCTGTATCTGTTTATATGAATGGATCAGTTCTTCATGAATAGCAGTATGTAAATGCCTGTAACAGCACCCTAGATATACACAAATTGAGTTTGGAGACACCAAATACCAGTCTCACACACAGTAGTGATTCAAATAGAAAATGCCATACTAATATCAAGGATGGCAATGATACACAAAGACATCATGGATTTACACCACCACAATAAATATATATATATATATATATATATATATATATGTATGTAAATGCGCAACATTCATGTATATGTCATTAGTCAGTCAAAATTTACATTTGTCTTATCTTGTGTAAATATCTGCAGTACTTATCTCAGAAGTTGCTGCGCATATGTGACAGAGATGCCATCATGGCATAATCTCAAGGTCACACTCCATAACCCTCGACGCGTTTCCCCTTCATAAGTGGGTTCCTCAGGAGAGACAGATAATGAAGTGGCAGTAGGAAATTGTTCCAACGATGAGGCTGCGCCCGCCATAAGGCATCTGCCCCCTATTTATACTAAATACCCGGCATGCCTCTTGTCTCCAGTTAGACTTCACAGAGGTACACAACGGAGGGCCAACACTGACATCTCGTCATCCAAAACGGACAACTCAGATAGAGAGAGATCTACATCCAGGGGGAGATGGAGACAGAGGGGGAGAGAACGAGGAAGAGGACACAGACACAGATGGCAGGGGCGGGACACACATATCAGTGCCCAATCAGGGGCAACATCAGGAGTGGTGACTCAACCAGGTGTGCAAGTGGACAGTGCCCCGGTAGCAATGAATTTGACATTGCAGCAGTCATCTTCCTCATCTCAATCTGTACCATCGTCATCTATTTTGGAGCAGAAGGCCCCACTCGGTTACCAATTGAGGAACAGAGTAAACTAGGGCATGATCTAAATCAAATTATTAACCTGAGTGGATATCGTTTGTCGGTGGATGAATGCAGTGTTCTATTGAAAGGTCTGTCTTTTGTCCCCACTACAACTTATGACCCCTTTAACTGGGTGAAAGATATCAACTTGTTTGCGCAAAAACTTAAGTGGCACAAATTTAATCTTCAAAAGGATAAAGAAAAATGTAACAGTCTGAGCATTTCTGCTGATGATTTGGTGACTGTGAATGATTTGACTGATCTATTACTGGAAAATGAGGGTGATGGGAGTATGGCGCCCTGCGTCTTATTTGCCACAAAAGGGTTAAAAATGTACTGTTCTGTATGTGTTTTGTGAGCAATGGGAGTTATGCCTTCTCTGCTGGACATACAGTCATGGCCAAAAGTTTTGAGAATGACACAAATATTATATTTTCACATGATCTGCTGCCCTCTGGTTTTTATGTGTGTTTGACAGATGTTTTTATCACAGACAGAAATATAATAATTGCAAACATATGAGTAACAAAAGCTTATATTGACAGTTAGAATGAGTTAATGCAGCAAGTCAATATTTGCAGTGTTGACCCTTCTTCTTCAGGACCTCTGCACTTCTCTCTGGCATGCTCTCAATCAACTTCTGGACCAAATCCTGACTGATAGCAGTCCATTCTTCCACAATCAATGCTTTCATTTTGTCAGAATTTTTAGGTTTTTGTTTGTCCACCCATCTCTTGATGATTGACCACAAGTTCTCAATGGGATTAAGATCTGGGGAGTTTCCAGGCCATGGACCCAAAATCTCTATGTTTTGTTCCCTGAGCCATTTAGTTATCACCTTTGCTTTATGGCAAGGTGCTCCATCATGCTGGAAAAGGCATTGTTGATCGCCAAACTGCTCTTGGAGGGTTGGGAAAAGTTGCTCTTGGAGGACATTCTGGTACCATTCTTTATTCATGGCTGTGTTTTTAGGCAAGACTGTGAGAGAGCCGATTCCCTTGACTGAGAAGCAATCCCACACATGAATGGTTTCAGGATGCTTAACAGTTGGCATGAGACAAGACTGGTGGTAGCGCTCACTGTTGTGAATGAGCTAGAAATGAGTTCTGAGCAGAAGCTCCCTCTGGTGGTTACAAACAGTACTGAACTATCCAATGAAGATTGTGAAGATTGGCGATCAGGTGTTACTGACTGGTCTTATATAAGGGAGGTACCCTCCCATCAGGGTTGCCGGTGATCAATTGTTCTGGTCTCATCTTTGATTCCTGTTCACTTTGTAGCTTGCTGTTTCGTGCCTGCATCTTCTGCTAACAGATAAGACATTTTCTTCTTTTAGTTTTTTGTGCTTGCTTTTTGAATTTTGTCCTGCACTTCTGTGGGGGTCTGCCGGGTCCCCTCCGGGGGCTTGTGCTCCTCTCAGTTTAGTTCAGCCACTGTTGTTTGTTCATTTGCCTTTTCCAGTTTTTTCAGTGGCTGCTGTTTAGTTTTGTTACACCAGAGAACTAATTTAGGTGGTAGAGGTCGTGTGATCTCTGGTGTTTTTGTAATTAGTAGAGTTGGTACTTTTCAGGGTTTTTTGGGATTGCAGTAAGTGTCCTTCCTATCCTTTTCTATTTAGGAAGTTTGGGCCCCAACGTTTGCTCATACTATTTTCTGTCTGTGTTTGTATTTCCTCTTGTATAACCGCCATTACAAGTTTGGGGCTTTCTATGTTCTTTGGGGATCTGCACCGGGGCAGATAGTTTTCCTCTTTCTGTCTTTAGGTGTAGTTAGCTTCTCAGGCTGTGACGAGGCGTCTAGGACCAACGTAGGTACGCTCCACGGCTGCCTTTAGTTGTGGTGGTTAGTCAGGGTACTGCAATCCCATAGATTCCAACCTCTCTGGTGTATTTCCTTTTTTGCCTGCTCTCCTCAGCTACCAAATCATAACAGCTCACCTTGTCTTCTCCGAATGAGGCGTTTTCCTGATGTCCCAAACAATCGAAAAGGGGATTCATCAGAGAAAATAACTTTACCCCAGTCCTCAGCAGTCCACTGCCTGTACCTTTTGCAGAATATCAGTCTGTCCATGATGTTTTTTCTGGAGCGAAGTGGCTTCTTTGCTGCCCTCCTTGAGACCAGGCCTTGCTCCAAGAGTCTCCGCCTCACAGTGCGTGCAGATGCACTCACACCTGCCTGCTGCAATACCTGAGCAAGCTCTGCACTGCTGGTAGCCCAATCCCACAGCTGAAACACTTTTAAGAGACTGTCCTGGCGCTTGCTGGTCTTTCTTGGGCGCCCTGAAGCCTTTTTGGCAACAATGGAACCTCTCTCCTTAAAGTTCTTGATGATGCGATAGGTTGTTGACTGAGGTGCAATCTTTCTAGCTGCGATACTCTTCCCTGTTAGGCCATTTTTGTGCATTGCAATGATGACTGCACGTGTTTCTTTAGAGATAACCATGGTTAACAGAAGAGAAACAATGATGCCAAGCACCAGCCTCCTTTTAAAGTTTCCAGTGGTGTCATTCTTACTTAATCATGACAGATTGATCTCCAGCCATGTCCTCATCAACACCCACACCTGTGTTAATGGAGCAATCACTGAAAAGAGGTTAGCTGGTCCTTTTAAGGCAGGGCTGCAATGATGTTGAAATGTGTTTTGGGGGATAAAGTTCATTTTCTAGCCAAATATTGACTTTGCAAGTAATTGCTGTTAAGCTGATCACTCTATATAACATTCTGAAGTACTGTATATACAAATTGCCATTAGAAAAAGTGAAGCAGTAGACTTTGTAATAATTAATATTTGTGTCATTCTCAAAACTTTTGGCCATGACTGTACACACATAATTTGCCTCACTCCCTTACTTGTCCGAAGCTGAGAGCTTTGCAGACATACCCTAACTGGGAGGGGAAGGAGCGTGTAACGGGTCTGGTGGGTGGAACTACTGACGAGACAGGTCAGGTTGGTGGAACCACAAAGCTTTATTATACAAGAGAGATTACTTGTAAGAGAGCGGGTGGCACCCGGGAAAAGGGCAGGGAATCACGGCAGGGGATATAGGTAGTCTCTGGACAAGCAGGTTTGTCACAGCAAGTGACCAAGGAAGTCTCTGGGCAGGCAGGTTGTAATGGTAAGTGACCGAGGCAGTCTCTGGGACAGGCAGGTTGTCACGGCAAGTGACCAAGGCAGTCTCTGGGACAGGCAGGTTGTCACGGCAAGTGACCAGGCAGTATCTGGACAGGCAGGTTGTCACAGCAAGTGACCAAGGCAGTCTCTGGGACAGGCAGGTTGTCACAGCAAGTGACCAAGGCAGTCTCTGGGACAGGCAGGTTGTCACAGCAAGTGACCAAGGCAGTCTCTGGGACAGGCAGGTTGTCATGGCAAGTGACCAGGCAGTCTCTAGACAGGCAGGTTGTCACGGCAAGTGACCAGGCAGTCTCTAGAACAGGGCAGGCATATACGACCTGATATGGTGGAGCCTCCAGGTAGGCTGCAGTCGGATGGCAGATGATCGCTCCCAGGTGAGCAGGCAAGAGCCGTGGATCTCTGCAGATGATGTCCGAACTTCCGGATGGAGCTGCAGTCGGATGGCAGATGATCGCTTCCAGGTGAGCAGGCAAGAGCCGGGGATCTCCGCAGATGATGTCCGAACTTCCGGATGGAGCTGCAGTCGGATGGCAGATGATCGCTCCTAGATGAGCAGGCAAGAGCCGGGGATCTCTGCAGATGACGTCCGAACCTCTGGAAGGAACCGCAGACGGATGGCAGACAGGCAAGCCGACAGGTAACAGGCAAGTAACTGGAATCAGGAGCTGATGGCTGAAACAGAGTTAGACTGCACAGGAACAACATTGCTCGGGCACCTACATTAAGGAGGAAGCCCTTAATATAGGGTGGAGTCCTCCAGCATTGGCTGGAGACTGATTTGGAAAATGCGCGCGGCTCCTTTAAGAGCGGGGGAGTGTGCGGGCGCGCGCCCTAAGGCCAGTAGCAGGGAAGGAGCGCGCGGGACCAGCAGGGCGGAAGGAGGACGCCGAGGATGCCAGAGGCGTAGAGGAGGCTGGAAGCACTGAGGACGCTGAGCGCAGGTGAGGAGAGCGACGTCCCTGTCTGGCAGCAGGCAGGGACGCGGGCGCTACAGTACCCCCCCCTCTAGGCCCCCCCTTCTTTAGGCCAGAAAGAAATTTAGCTAGGATAAGAGGGGCATGGATGTTCTCCCGAAGCTCCCAGGTTCTCTCCTCAGGACCAAACCCCTTCCAATCCACCAAAAAATAAGTCTTTCTTCCTACCCTTTTTGTGGCCAGAATGTTCTCTACCTCAAATTCATCATCAGCAGACACTGGAGCAGGAGGTGTACCTGTAGACTTAAAAAAAGAGTTAAGAACCACAGGTTTGAGGAGAGATACATGAAAAGAATTAGGAATTCTCAAATTGGCGGGGAGTTTCAATTTATAGGACACCGGATTGATCTGACTGATGATCTCAAAAGGACCGATGAACCAAGGACCTAACTTGTAGGACGGAATTTTGAGTCGAACATATTTGGACGAAAGCCAGACTTTGTCCCCAGGACGGAATTGAGGAGGATCCAGACGTTTTTTGTCAGCATGTCTTTTCATGCGCTCGGATGACTGAATGAGTGCGGACCGGGTACTCTCCCAGATGGAGGAGAATTCTCTAACCAGAGATTCCGCAGCTGGATTGTCCACAGAGATGGAAACAGGGACAGGGATCCGAGGGTGTTGACCGAAGACTACAAAAAACGGAGACTTGGTTTAAGATTCGCTCTCATGATTATTGTAGGAGAATTCGGCCCAAGGCAGGAGCTCCACCCAGTCAGAATGGTGGGCATTAACGAAGTGTCGAAGATAACTGGTCAAATTCTGATTTATTCGTTCAACTTGTCCATTGGACTGTGGGTGGTAAGCGGAGGAAAAATCCAGGGTGACGTCTAGCAACTTACAAGTGGCTCTCCAGAAACGTGAGGTGAACTGAACCCCACGATCCGACACAATGTGACGAGGCAGACCATGAAGACGGAAGATGTGGCGGATAAAGTCTTTAGCCAACTCGGGTGCAGACGGAAGACCTGGCAGAGGAATGAAGTGAGCCATCTTGGAAAAGCGGTCAGTGACCACCCAAATGACTGTACAACCAGCAGAGACGGGAAGATCAGTAATGAAGTCCATGGCTATATGCTGCCAGGGGGCAGCGGGTACAGGAAGCGGAAGAAGACGGCCGGTAGGCAGGTGTCTCGGAACTTTGTTGCGGGCACAGGAAACACAGGCAGAAACAAAGTCTATTACGTCTTTGTGCAGGGTAAGCCACCAATAATGCCGGGTAATGAGTTGGAGGGTCTTTTTTTGACCAGCGTGGCCAGCGAGTTTAGACGAGTGACCCCAATGTAGGATTCTCTTCCGATCGGTTTCTGATACGAACGTCTTACCAGGAGGGAGACGATTTAGACTCACGGGAGCCACCTGCATCACTCTGGCGGGATCGATGATATGTTTAGGCTCATCTTCGAGATCCGACACCAGGAAAGACCGAGACAAGGCATCCGCCTTGACGTTTTTGTCAGCTGGGCGAAAATGCAAAAGAAAATCGAAGCGGGCAAAAAACAAGGACCACCGGGCTTGGCGAGGATTAAGTCTCTGTGCCTGCTGGAGGTATGCCAGATTTTTGTGGTCCGTGTAGATGATTACCGGATGAAGAGCCCCTTCGAGTAGGTAACGCCACTCCTCCAATGCCAACTTAATGGCCAATAACTCTCGATCTCCTATGGAGTAGTTGCGCTCGGAGGAGGAGAAGAGTTTGGAGAAGAAACCGCAGGATACCATCCTCCCGGATGACGATTTTTGGGTAAGAACCGCTCCGGCTCCAGCAGAGGAAGCGTCCACCTCCAGGAAGAACTGCTTGTTACCATCCGGGCGATGCAGCACTGGAGCGGAAGAGAAGGCCTGTTTAAGAGAAAGGAAGGCCTCCTCTGCTTCGGTCGTCCATTGTTTGGGGTTAGCATCCTTGCGAGTGAGCGCTGAGATTGGAGCAGTCCTGGAAGAGAAGTGCGGTATGAAGAGACGGTAATAGTTGGCGAATCCCAGAAACCGCTGAATGGCCTTCAACCCCTCTGGTCGGGGCCATTTCTCGATGGCAGACAGTTTCTCTGGATCCATTCGTAGGCCTGTCTGAGAAATAATGTAGCCCAGAAACGGAAGCGAAGTCTGCTCAAAGAGGCACTTCTCATATTTGGCGAAGAGGTGATTCTGCCTGAGCCTGAGCAGAACCTGACGAACATCCCTCCGGTGAGACTGAAGATCCGGAGAGAAGACCAAGATGTCGTCAAGGTACACCACAACACAGGAGTAGAGGAGGTCCCGGAAGATGTCATTGACCAACTCTTGAAAGACTGCTGGAGCATTACAGAGACCAAAGGGCATCACCAGGTACTCGTAGTGGCCGTCCCGGGTGTTGAATGCCGTCTTCCATTCATCTCCTCGACGGATACGAACCAGGTTGTATGCTCCACGAAGATCTAGTTTGGTGAAGACTCTAGCCCCTCTAAGACGATCAAACAGTTCTGGAATGAGCGGAAGAGGGTACTTATTCTTCACCGTGATCGAATTTAGGCCTCTGTAGTCAATACAGGGACGGAGAGATCCGTCTTTCTTTTTAACGAAGAAGAAACCTGCTCCCGCTGGGGAGGTAGATTTCCGGATGAATCCCTTTGCTAAGTTCTCCTCGATATATTCGGACATCGACCTGGTCTCAGCAGCAGACAACGGGTAAATACGCCCACGGGGAGGCGTAGTACCGGGCAACAGGTCAATCGGGCAATCATATGGTCTATGCGGGGGTAATGTCTCTGCTTCCTTTTTATTGAAGACATCAGCAAATGACCAATATGGAATCGGGAGTCCAGGTAGATTAGCAGGTGTAGGAGAAGAATAGATAGGATGAACAGGCACCAGACACGTTTTATGACAGTCCTGTCCCCAGCGAAGAACCTCTCCACTCTGCCAATCGAGCACAGGTGCATGTTTTTGGAGCCAAGGCAGACCTAGTAAGAAAGCATGAGAGAGTCCGGGTAAAACATGAAACGAGATGCTCTCAGAATGCAACATTCCCACCTGCAGGGTTATGGCTTCGGTGATAAGTCGGATGGGATGAGGTAGGAGGCCCCCATCCACAGCAGCAACAGATACAGGTTCAACAAGAGGTTTGGTGGGAATGTGATACTTCTCTACTAGAGCCTGTGACACGAGATTCCCAGCTGCTCCAGAATCAAGTTGGGCCATTTCGAAGTGGCGGTTCTTACCGAGCAGAATTGAAACCGACAGCAGCAGGGATGAAGAGGATTTATTTTTGTCTAGATTGACCTCTCCGAGCGAACCTAGACACAGGCGTTTCCCGACTTCTCCGGACAGGTTTGGATCCAGTGCTCCTTACTGCCGCAGTAGAAGCAACTTCTCTCGGCACGGCGTGAGTCCTGACGGGCTTTGACCATCTTGGTCTGGTCGACCTGCATAAGCTCAACAGTGTGCACCTGAGGAGAAACGGAAGAGATTATGGATCTCTGACACGAGGGTGCAAGATGGGAAAATTTTTTTTTACGGGTGATCTCTTTGGCTCGTTCCTGGAACCGTAGATCAATTCGATTGGCAACATTTATTAAATCATCTAGAGAGGTTGGAATGTCCCGACCGGCAAGTTCGTCTTTAATACGGCCGGACAGACCCTCCCAGAAGACCGAAATTAGAGCTTCATTGTCCCAAGCTAGTTCTGAGGCTAAAGTCCGGAACCGTATGGCATATTGACCAACGGTGAGGCTCTCCTGACGGAGACGCAGCAGAGATGATGCAGAGGAAGTGTTCCGTCCAGGTTCGTCGAATACCTTCCGGAAGGCCGAGAGAAAAGCAGGCAGGTCAGATACCAGAGGATCCTCTCTCTCCCAGAGAGGATTAAGCCAGGCCAGGGCCTCTCCGGTGAGGTGGGACATGATGAAGGCAATTTTGGCCCGATCAGAGTTAAACTGGTGTGCCAGGAGTTCAAAATGCAGGGTGCACAGATTAATGAAACCCCGAGCCAGAGCAGGATCGCCTCCAAACCTAGGAGGAGCTGACAGTCGGGGTCCGGGAATGGAAACCACGGAATTGGGAATCAGCGGGACTGACGGATTATGAGTCATGGCTCCAGCGATGGTTGCTGGTGATGAATTCAGAGTGTCCAGACGGGAATTGACGTTCCGCAGGTGACCCAGGATGGCCTCCTGTTGAGACCTCTGGCGAGACAGCTCATGACACAGTTCCGGGAGTGAAGGGGTTTGGGTGCCACCGGGTTCCATGGCCCGAGCAAACTGTAACGGGTCTGGTGGGTGGAACTACTGACGAGACAGGTCAGGTTGGTGGAACCACAAAGCTTTATTATACAAGAGAGATTACTTGTAAGAGAGCGGGTGGCACCCGGGAAAAGGGCAGGGAATCACGGCAGGGGATATAGGTAGTCTCTGGACAAGCAGGTTTGTCACAGCAAGTGACCAAGGAAGTCTCTGGGCAGGCAGGTTGTAATGGTAAGTGACCGAGGCAGTCTCTGGGACAGGCAGGTTGTCACGGCAAGTGACCAAGGCAGTCTCTGGGACAGGCAGGTTGTCACGGCAAGTGACCAGGCAGTATCTGGACAGGCAGGTTGTCACAGCAAGTGACCAAGGCAGTCTCTGGGACAGGCAGGTTGTCACAGCAAGTGACCAAGGCAGTCTCTGGGACAGGCAGGTTGTCACAGCAAGTGACCAAGGCAGTCTCTGGGACAGGCAGGTTGTCACGGCAAGTGACCAGGCAGTCTCTATACAGGCAGGTTGTCACGGCAAGTGACCAGGCAGTCTCTAGAACAGGGCAGGCATATACGACCTGATATGGTGGAGCCTCCAGGTAGGCTGCAGTCGGATGGCAGATGATCGCTCCCAGGTGAGCAGGCAAGAGCCGTGGATCTCTGCAGATGATGTCCGAACTTCCGGATGGAGCTGCAGTCGGATGGCAGATGATCGCTCCCAGGTGAGCAGGCAAGAGCCGGGGATCTCCGCAGATGATGTCCGAACTTCCGGATGGAGCTGCAGTCGGATGGCAGATGATCGCTCCTAGATGAGCAGGCAAGAGCCGGGGATCTCTGCAGATGACGTCCGAACCTCTGGAAGGAACCGCAGACGGATGGCAGACAGGCAAGCCGACAGGTAACAGGCAGGTAACTGGAATCAGGAGCTGATGGCTGAAACAGAGTTAGACTGCACAGGAACAACATTGCTCGGGCACCTACATTAAGGAGGAAGCCCTTAATATAGGGTGGAGTCCTCCAGCATTGGCTGGAGACTGATTTGGAAAATGCGCGCGGCTCCTTTAAGAGCGGGGGAGTGTGCGGGCGCGCGCCCTAAGGCCAGTAGCAGGGAAGGAGCGCGCGGGACCAGCAGGGCGGAAGGAGGACGCCGAGGATGCCAGAGGCGTAGAGGAGGCTGGAAGCACTGAGGACGCTGAGCGCAGGTGAGGAGAGCGACGTCCCTGTCTGGCAGCAGGCAGGGACGCGGGCGCTACAGTGCGGAGTTGTTGTTCTCGGTGTGGGTAGAGGAAGGAGAACTGTGTGGGTAGAGGAAGGAGAATGCTGGGACGCCATGATGACATGTGGCTGATCCCAGAGTGATAGCTAACAGGAATGGAGCCAGCCCCTATATCACCTATGCTTTCAGGGCTGGTGATAAGCTGAGAGACTGCGTGGGATTACACAACCAGCAGAAAGGTGTTTTTCCCTCAGAATCATAGCAGTGACCAGGAGTCAGTGAAGGACAGTGCAAGTTGTGTCACCAAGGACTCAAACTGCAAGTTGCTGAAGGCGAAAGGCACTGTGAAGCAATAGTGGAAGTTCTAAACTCCAGAAAGCCTCGGTCCCAGAAGGGATTAGATTAGCAGGAGGATACACTGAGTCCCGGCAGGGAAAGATAACTCCCATTGTCCAGAGCAGACTGTAACCGGTGAGAGTTGTAATACCTCCTCTGAACTGCACCAGAACTTCAGTACATACGAAAGTGACTTTCCTTGACTCCTGCCTCATTACTCTGTGCCTACTATCTGTATCACTATCTCTGAGGAACCTGCCCTAGTTGGAGAGGGTTTTAACATCTACACTGCCATCACCATCTACTTCACCAGGGATCCTCGCAGTGCCGGCTATACTACGGTCGAACACTCCAACTGGCGTCACGAACCACTTCATAAACTTTACTCCCATTTAATTCTACCCCTTTTAATTGACCGTCTGGGGCCATGGACCGGGTCGTCGCCGCCGTAACATTTCCCTTTGAAGTTAACGAGCCCGGTACCGAGACCACTCGGCCCCTCGGGCGCGACAATTCTGGCGTCACGAACAGGATCCAGACAGGATTACCGTGCGTGCCTAAAGTCCTATAGGAGCAACGACCTGCAGTAACTGAAGCGGTGAGGCGCACCCATGGAAAGGTTAACTAGGGGGGAAGATGTCTAATCCCGGCGACGCTCAGGGTGCAGCAGCTGCAGCTCCCATATTGCCTCTTGCCATGCCTTATATGCCAGGTGCAGCATGGCTGCCACAGTACAATGGTGAATCTCACACCTTAAGTAACTTTAAGGGAAACTGCGCAGCATGTTTGATATTTACCCTATGTCAAGGGGGAAGGTATCGTCCTGTACCTCCAGCTCAGTATCAGTGTGCAAAAGGTATGCTAAAAGAAATAAAACAAGCAGGGGTAATCAGAGATAGCTACAGTCCTTCGGTAGCTCCCTTGGTGTTAGTCATAAAGAAAGACGGTACAATGCGCATGTGTGTAGATTACAGACAACTCAACAAAATTACACACAAAGATGCATACCCCTTACCGCGCGTAGAGGTGTCTCTAGCAGCATTAAAATCAGCTAGGTACTTCTCCACTTTGGACTTAACCAGCGGTACTGGCAGGTTCCTGTTGCTGAGGCAGACAAAGAAAAAACTGCGTTTACTACTCCTATGGGGTTATGTGAATTTAACTACATGCCATTCGGATTGAGCACTGCTCCTGGAACCTTTCAGAGAATCATGGAATGTTGCCTGGGACACATGAACTTTGAGACTGTGCTATTGTACTTGTATGATGTGATTGTATATTCCAGGACCTATGAGGAACATCTGCAACACCTAGCAGAAGTCTTGGAGGAGTTGTCCAACTTCGGCTTAAAGGTAAAACTGTTAGAACTCTCCTGTTAGGTTTTTTCTATCTTGCTGGTCACATGACCTTTTTTGCCTACTTAATCCTGCTCCGCCCTTCTGGCTTTGCTGGACTTCATTGTAACTTCTACTCTTAAGCTAGCCGGGTGCATTGTTACCTTACTCCAATAGTTTTGCTTGGTCTTCAGACCTCTATGTTCTATGTTGTTTTGTTTTTCTTTTTACTGCTACAACTTCTGTTAGGAGGTGTCCACCTTTTCTTCCAGTCCCTAGTGCTTGTAGGGATCCCTTCCTCGCATCTATAGGTCTTCGTTCAGACTAGCTGAGGACTTTAGCGGGTCTGATCGCAGGATCAGGTTCCCCGTTACATCGTAGGGATTGAGCTTAGTTTTATTGTAGGGACAGATATCCCTTTCTTTCCTTAGTGTTTATAGCAGAACATAACAGTAAGTCCTGCCCAAAAATATCTCTAAGGAAAGATTACCAGTTTCCATTATGGTGTTGGTTCAGGAATTGGCTCAACGCCTGCAGGGACTCTCTCTGGAGGTGACCGAACTCCAGCAACACGTGAGTAACTGTTCTGGAGCACATATCGTGGAGCCAAAGGTACGTTTGCCTGATTTATTTTTTGGTGAACAAGATTTTTTTTCTTTTAAAAATGCTTGCTTGTTGTATTTTTGTTTGAGACCCAGATTCTCTGGTGATGAATTGCAGCGCATAGGGTTCATAATGTCACTTTTGCGCAAAGAACCTCAGGAATGGGCTTTTTCTCTGCAACCTAGTGATCCATGCTTTAGATCAGTGGATAGTTTTTTTCTGCTTTGGGGTTGCTGTATGATGATCCTGATCGTATCTCATCAGCTGAGACAGAATTGAGACTTTTGAGGCAGGGATCTGGTAATGTGGAAAAATATTATACACACTTCCGACGGTGGTCTACTCAGGTGGAGTGGAACGATTCAGCTTTGAAAAGTTTGTTTCTTGCAGGGCTAGGTGAAAGGGTTAAATATTTGCTGATTGCTTATCCCATACCTGGTAACTTGCAGGAGGCTATGCAATTAGCTATACGGGTGGATAGGAGACTGCGTGCAAGGGTTAATGAGAGTAAATCTGCCATGTCAGCTCCTAGTCTTGAGATGGTTTGTACTGACATTGGAGAGCCGATGGAGATTGGAGCGATGGCACTCCGCTCTCAGGAAAAAGACCGCAGGTTTTCGGAGGGTTTGTGCTTTTATTGCGGCAAATCTGACCATTTCATTAAGAACTGTGTGCTGCATATGAATAAAGAAAAAAAAAAAAGAGGTCAGTGTCGCCCGTATAGCCTGTTTAAACACTAATGGTGTATTTCTTTCTGCCACTACTGCTGCTCAGGAAGAATTAATGGAATTCCGGGTATTTGTCGATTGTGGTTCTACTCTGAATGTGATTGATGTGTAATTCTTGGAAAAACTTAAATTAAAACCCAAACCTTTGTCATCCCCAAATTGCCATGGTTTCTGTTGATGGCTCTCCCTTGAAGAATGTTACTCACATGGTCTGTGAATTTCCCCTCACTATTAATGGTGTTCACCAAGAAAATTTGGATTTGGTAGTATTGAATAATTTGCCTTCTCCAGTGATTTTGGGTTACCCTGGTTAAAATTGCACAATCCTGTTCTGGACTGGTCTACCAATGAAATTAAGTCCTGGAGCCCTCAGTGATATGACAAGTGTTGTAACGGGCGTATTGCTGCTGTGGATAAAGGGGAACTACCTGTACCTATTCAGGATTTCTGGAAAGTTTTTTTCTGAGAAGGAATCGCAGATGTTACCTCCCCAACGAGACTATGATTGTACTATTGAATTTGTCCCTGGAGCGACTCTTCCTAACAGTCGGTTATTTAATCTTACTATACCTGAGAGAAAGGCTTTGGAGAAATACATACAGACAAGCTTGGCCGCCGGTCACATTAGGCCTTCCAAGTCTCCTGTGGCTGTTGGATTTTTTTTTGTTAAAAAAAGGACGGCGGTTTACGTCCTTGTCTGGACTTTCGTGAGATTAATAAAATTACCGTACGCAATCCTTACCCACTGCCATTGATTCCTGATTTGTTTAACCAGTTAGCGGGGGCCAAGTGGTTCTCTAAAATTGATCTTCGGGGGGCATACAATTTGTTGCGTATCCTGGATCTCATCATACCTAACAGACCGAACTTTTAGTGTCTCCCTCTCACACACCACCTCCTCACCTCGCCCCCTGTCTGTCGGTGTTCCCCAAGGCTCAGTCCTAGGACCCCTACTCTTCTCCATCTACACCTTCGGCCTGGGACTGCTCATAGAATCCCATGGCTTGCAGTATCACCTCTACGCCGATGACACGCAGATCTACCTATCTGGACCTGACCTCACCTCCCTACTGACCAAAATCCCACAGTGTCTGTCTGCTATCTCAGCCTTCTTTTCTGCTCGCTTTCTCAAACTGAACATGGACAAAACAGAATTCATCATCTTTCCCCCACCTCATTCTACCCCTCCACCAGGCCTATCCATCAATGTCAATGGCTGCTCGCTTTCCCCAGTCCCACATGATCGGTGCCTTGGGGTGATCATCGACTCTGCCCTCTCTTTCAAACCACATATCCAAGCCCTCGCCACCTCCTGCCGCCTCAAACTCAAAAATATTTCCCGGATCCGCTCATTCCTCAACCATGAAACCACAAAAACACTAGTGCACGCCCTTATCATCTCCCGCCTCGACTACTGCAACCTCCTACTGTCTGGCCTCCCCTCTAGCACTCTGGCACCACTCCAGTCCATCCTACACTCTGCTGCACGACTAATCCACCTGTCTTCCCGCTATTCCCCAGCCTCCCCACTATGCCAGACCCTTCACTGGCTTCCTATTGCCCAGAGGCTCCAGTTCAAAACCTTAACCATGACATACAAAGCCATGCACAACCTTTCTCCTCCATACATCTGTGACATGGTCTCCCGCTACCTACCTACACGCAACCTTCGATCCTCTCAAGATCTCCTTCTCGACTCCCCCCTCATCTCTTCTTCCCACAACCGCATAAAAGACTTCTCCCGGGCTTCCCCCATACTCTGGAACTCCCTGCCGCAAAACATCAGACTTTCACTAACAACGGAGACCTTCAAGAAAAACCTGAAGACCCACCTGTTCCGACAAGCCTACAACCTGCAATGATCCTCAGTCTACTGAACCATCGCACGACCAGCTCTACCCTCTCCTAGTGTATTCTCACCCATCCCTGTAGACTGTGAGCCCTCGCGGGCAGGGTCCTCCTTCTGTACTTGTGTGTCCCTTGTCTAGCACATGTTTATTGTATCTGTCTATATTTTTCCCTTTTCATATGTAAAGCGCCATGGAATAAATGGCGCTATATAAATGTATAATAATAATAATAATAATAATAATAATAAAGGAGGGTGACGAATGGAAGACTGCTTTTAACACTCCTGTGGGTCATTTTGAGAATCTGGTTATGCCTTTTGGCCTTACCAATGCTCCTGCATTTTTTCAGAATCTTATTAATGACATCCTTAGACCTTTGATCGGCAAAGATGTGGTTGTGTATTTGGATGACATTTTGATTTATTCGCCAGATTTGGAGTCTCATTGGCGGAGCGTTCGTGAGGTATTACAGTTATTGAGTGACAATTCGCTTTTTGCTAAGCTGGAGAAATATGAGTTCGCTGTACAGAGAATTAGTTTTTTGGGCTACATTATCTCCAGCGAAGGTTATGAGATGGATCCGGTGAAAGTTCAAGCTGTGCAGGAATGGCCTAGGCCTATTGGTTTGAAATCATTACAGAGGTTTTTGGGTTTCGCCAATTATTATAGAAAATTCATTAAAAATTTTTCTATTATTGTCAAACCACTGACCGATCTCACCAGGAAAGGTGCTAATGCAGTTCAGTGGACTACTGAGGCCATTGAAGCTTTTGTGTTTTTAAAGGAGAGGTTCAGCTCTGCTCCCATCCTTATGCAGCCTGATGTGACTAAACCGTTTTAGGTTGAGGTTGATGCTTCTTCGGTGGGGGTCGGCGCGGTGTTGTCTCAGGTAAACACGGATGGAATACATCCCTGTGCCTTTTTTTCAAAAAAATTTTCTGAGACTGAACTGAATTATGATATTGGTAATCGGGAATTGTTGGCCATTAAACTCGCATTTGAACACTGGTGGCATCTCTTGGAAGGTGCTGAATTTCCCATTCAGGTTTTCACTGATCATAAAAATTTGATCTATCTTGATGCTGCCAAACGCTTGAATGCCCGTCAGGCTAGGTGGGCACTGTTTTTCTCGCGGTTTAATTTTTCCGCTACGTACATCCCAGGTACTAAGGATGTTAAAGCCGATGCTTTGTCTCGCAGCTTTTCTCCCATGGTCGGTGCTGAGGAGGAGGAGAACATTTTACAAGAAGGGGTTGTGATTGCTGCTTTGGACTCTGTGTTGGAAGATGAGATTCTTAAAGCACAGGAGATTGCCCCATCTAACACTCCCCATGGGAGGTTGTTTGTGCCTGGGACCTTTAGGAGAGATTTGTTTGTTGAGTGTCATGAGTCTCGGTTGGCAGGTCATCCTGGAATCTCTGAGACCTAGAGACTTGTGGGTCACAGTTTTTGGTGGCCTGGATGGCAGAAGGAAGTCATTAAGTGGGTGCGTCAGTGCACTGTGTGTGCTAGATCTAAGTCTTCACATACTCCTGCTGCGGGGTTGCTTTGCCCTCTGGAGATCCCTAGTGCACCTTGGACACATTTGGCTATGGACTTTATTACTGACCTTCCCCCCTCTGAGGGTTTCACTGTCATCTGGGTGGTCGTGGACCGTTTTAGCAAGATGTGTCACTTGGTTCCTTTCATCAAACTGCCCTGCGCTAAGACTCTCGCTAAGGCCTTTGTCAAGGAAATTGTCAGACTACATGGCGTTCCTACTGACATTGTTTCTGATAGGGGACCTCAGTTCGTGGCTCGTTTTTGGCGCGCCTTTTGTGACAAGTTGGGAGTTCATTTGTCATTTTCGTCCGGATATCATCCTGAGTCTAATGGCCAGACAGAAAGGAAAAACCAGAATGTTGAGCAGTTCTTGCGTTGTTTTGTGGCAGACAATCAAGAGGGGTGGTCGGAGTTTCTGCCACTTGCTGAATTTGCTCTTAACAACCATACATCCTCTTCTGCTGGTTGTTCGCCTTTTTTTGTTGTACCGGGAGACATCCGTTGTTTGGGTCATTCTCCAAATTGGTATCGGCTGTGCCTGAAGAGGAGAATTTTTCCGGTGATTTGGAGAGTGTTTGGACAGATGTGCGTGGTAATCTTCAGGAGGCTAATAGAAAATCTAAAAGGTACTTTGATAGGAAAAGGCAAGAGGTTTTGTTTGCTATTGGTGACATGGTTTGGTTGTCCTCTAAGAATTTGCGGTTGAGGATTCCTTCTAAAAAATTGGGTCCCAAGTTTGTAGGGCCCTTCAAGGTGCTTCAGGTTGTTAATCAATCTACTGTTAGGTTGGAGGTTCCTACCTCCTGGAAGATTAATCCGGTGTTTCATGTTTCTCTGTTGAAAAGAGCTGATGTGTTGGATGGAGACGCCTCTGCCTCTGTTCCCCCGGTGGTGGAGGACGGGGAATATGAAATTTCCCGCATCCTAAATTCTAGACGTTATAGAGGGAGTTTGCAGTATCTCGTTGTTTGGAAGGGTTTCGGACCCGAGGATAACTCATGGGTGAGGGCGGATGATGTTTTCTGCGTCCAGACTTGTCAGAGCGTTTCACAAGAGGTTTCCGGGTAAGCCTGGGCCTAGGGGATCCGGAGGATCCTCTTAGAAGGGGGGTACTGTTAGAACTCTCCTGTTAGTTTTTTTCTATCTTGCTGGTCACATGACCTTTTTTGCCTACTTAATCCTGCTCCGCCCTTCTGGCTTTGCTGGACTTCATTGTAACTTCTACTCTTAAGCTAGCCGGGTGCTTTGCTACCTTACTCCAATAGTTTTGCTTGGTCTTCTGACCTCTATGTTCTATGTTGTTTTGTTTTTCTTTTTACTGCTACAACTTCTGTTAGGAGGTGTCCACCTTTTCTCCCAGTCCCTAGTGCTTGTAGGGATCCCTTCCTCGCATCTATAGGTCTTCGTTCAGACTAGCTGAGGACTTTAGCGGGTCTGATCGCAGGATCAGGTTCCCCGTTACATCGTAGGGATTGAGCTTAGTTTTATTGTAGGGACAGATATCTCTTTCTTTTCTTAGTGTTTGTAGCAGAACATAACAGTTTTATGGACTGATGAAATGAGAGTGACTCCTGATGGATGGATGGGCCCGAGGCTGGATCAGAAAAGGGCAGAGAGCTCCACTCCGGTACTGGTATGGGCTGGTATCATCAAAGATGAACTTGTGGGACCTTTTCAGGTTGAGGATGGAGTGAAGCTCAACTCCCAGACCTACTGCCAGTTTCTGGAAGACACCTTCTTCAAGCAGTGGTACAGGAAGAAGTCGGTATCGTTCAAGAAAAACATGATTTTCATGCAGGACAATGCACCATCACATGCATCCAAATACTCCACAGCGTGGCTGGCCAGTAAAGGTCTAAAAGAAGAAAAAACAATTACATGGCCCCCTTGTTCACCTGATCTGAACCCCATAGAGAACCAGTGGTCCCTCATAAAATGTGAGCTTTACAGGGAGGGAAAACAGTACACATCTCGGAACAGTGTCTGGGAGGCTGTGGTGGCTGCTGCACGCAATGTTGATCGTAAACAGATCAAGCAACTGACAGAATCTATGGATGGAGGCGTCTGAGTGTCATCGTAAAGAAAGGTGGCTATATTGGTCACTGATTTTTTTTTTGTTTTTGAATGTCAGAAATGTTTATTTCTAAATTTTGTGTTGTTATATTGGTTTACCTGGTGAAAATAAACAAGTGAGATGGGTATATATTTGGTTTTTATTAAGGTGCCTAATAATTCTGCACAGTAATAGTTACCTGCACAAACAGATATCCTCCTAAGATAGCCAAATCTAAAAAAAAAACACTCCAACTTCCAAAAATATTAAGCTTTGATATTTATGAGTCTTTTGGGTTGATTGAGAACATAGTTGTTGTTCAATAATAAAAAGAATCCTCTCAAATACAACTTGCCTAATAATTCTGCACACAGTGTAGTGCTCATCAGTCACAGTATAAAGTGCTCATCAGTCACAGTATACAGTGCCCATCAGTCACAGTATATAGTGCTCATCAGTCTCAGTATATAGTGCTCATCAGTCTCAGTATATAGTGCCCATCAGTCACAGTATATAGTGCTCATCAGTCACAGTATATAGTGCTCATCAGTCACAGTATATAGTGCTCAGCAGTCACAGTATATAGTGCTCATCAGTCAATGTATATAGCAGTCATCAGTCACAGGATATAGCGCTCATCATTTACAGTATACACACGGCTCCGCTCTGTACACCATGTACACACATGGCTCCGCTCCGTACACCTCGTACACAGATGGCTCTGCTCCGTACACCTCGCACACATGCGGCTCTGCTCCGTACACCTCATACACACATGGCTCTGCTCCGTAACCTCGTACACAAACGGCTCCGCTCCGTAAACCTCGTACACGCACAGCTCCGTTCCGTATCCCTCGTACACACACGGTTCCGCTCCGTACACCTCGCGCACACTCACGGCTCCGCTCCGTACACCTCGTACACACATGGCTCCGCTCCGTACACCCCGTACACACACAGCTCCGTTCCATACAACTCTTATACACACGGCTCTGCTCTGTACACCTCTTACACACGGCTCTGCTCCGTACACCTCTTACACACACGGCTCCGTTCTGTACCACTCGTATACACACGGCTCCGCTCCATACACCTCATACACATACGGCTCCATTCCGTACAACTCGTACACATACGGCTCTGCTCCGTACACATCATACACATGGCTCCGCTCTGTACACTTCATACACACACGGCTCCGCTCCGTACACTTCGTACACACACGGGTCCGCTCCGTACACCCAGTACACACACGGCTCCATTCCGTACAACTCATACAGACGGCTCTGCTCTGTACACCTCTTACACATGGCTCCGCTCCGTACCCCTCATACACACACGGCTCTGCTCCGTACACCTCTTACACACACGGCTCTGTTCCGTACCCATCGTACACATACAGCTCCATTCCGTACAACTCGTACACATACGGCTCCGCTCCATACACCGCATACACATGGCTCCGCTCTGTACACTTCATACACACACGGCTCTGCTCCGTACACCTCGTACACACACGGTCCCTCCGTACACCTCGTACACACATGGGTACGCTCCGTACACTCGTACACACACGGCTCGGCTCCGTACACCTCGTACACACACGGGTCCGCTCCGTACACTCACGGCTCCGTTCCGTACACCTCGTACACACATGGGTCTGCTCCGTACACTCGTATATACACGGCTCTGCTCCGTACACCTCGTACACACACGCAGTGGCGTAACTAGAAATGGCGGGGCCCCACAGCAAAATTTTGAACGGGCCCCCTCTCCCAAACGGGCGGCGGGGGGGGGGCGGGGTTCTGATAGTGGGCGGAGCCAATAGCAGTGGGCGGAGCAAATCACAGCAATTCTCTAGGCCCAAAAAATACTCTTCAGTCTCATAACGGCCAGCTTTTTGCCCAAATCAGAGCTGTATTTAAAGCAGACATTATGGAAACACAAATAATATAATGGACTGGTAGCAATGCAGCCCCCTTATGCTACCATTACTAGTAACCATGTCCCGCATAACTATTAATGCAGGCACATTATGCCCCCATAACTAGTAATAAGCCCTCTTATTCTCCCATCAGTAGTAATGTGCCCCTCAAGTAGTAATGCAGCCAAGAATGCAGAGTTATCACTCACACAGTATGTGCCCCCGTTAATCTTCGGTGGTATCTTCAGCTCCACAGTGGAGCACACTCACCACCAGTCTTCACCCTTCTGGGCGCCGCCGACGAGTGACGTCAGCAGCGTGATCACATGACATGATCACGCTGCAGACGTCGCTCTGACCCGGCGGTCAGAGCTTCAATTGTACTGGCGTCTGTATAGACACCAGTGCAATTGATTCCTGGGAGACGGCACGCAGCAGCTTCTCTGCGCCGGCTGTCAGCATGACAGCCAGCACAGGGAACCGCCGACTCTCAGGCCATGGGCGGCGGAACACAGCCGCAGGGGAGACAGCTGCAGCAGGGACGGGCCCCCTGCTAGCCCGGGCCCTATGGCAGCTGCTTCCCCTGCTTCCACGATAGTTCCGCCCCTGCACACACGGCTCCGCTCCGTACACCTTGTACACACACGGCTCCGCTCTGTACACCTCGTACACACACGGCTCCGCTCCGTACACCTCGTACACACACGGCTCCACTTCGTACACACACGGCTCCACTTCGTACACACACGGCTCCACTCCGTACACCTCATACACACACGACTCCGCTCTGTACACCTCGTACACACGGCTCTGCTCCGTACACCTCGTACACACACGGCTCCGCTCCGTACACCTACGGCTCCGCTTCATACACCTCATACACACGCGGCTCTGCTCTGTACACCTCGTACACACGGCTCTGCTCCGTACACCTCGTACACACACGGCTCCGCTCCGTACACCTCGTACACACACGGCTCCGCTTCGTACACCTCATACACACGCGGCTCTGCTCCGTACACCTCGTACACATACGGCTCCGCTCCGTACACCTCATACACACACGGCTCCGCTCCGTACACCTCGTACACACACAGCTCCACTCCGTACACCTCGTACACACACGGCTCTGCTCCTTACACCTCTTACACACACAGCTCTGCTACATCCACACTGTAAACCCCTCCTGACCCCACACATAAACTTCCCCTCATCCAGCACCATGACAACCAGCACAGCAGAGTCCTGTACACACTGAGGCCACTGATCATGTGACCCCTGACTCCTCCCCTCCTGTGACCTCATCACAGGTCCTACATACACTGAGGCCCCTGATCATGTGACCCCTGACTCCTCCCCTCCTGTGACCTCATCACAGGTCCTGTGCACACAGAGCAGCTGTAGAACAGTCCGGCCGCGGTGGTCTCACCTGCTCTTCATTCTCTTCTTGCAGGGGCCGCAGTGGATTCATCCTGGATCCATAGAGCTGAATAGAGGAGCGATGTTCCTTCAGTCTGAGGAGAATTGATGGAGACGTTTCTCCAACCTCCACTTTACCCAGTAAATCCCCCCAGGACTGTAGCAGGTAAAGACCCCGATATCCACAGGTGTCCCTTCTAATTGGGGGAACTGTCACCTCTAATAATCCTCGGACAGTTCTGACAAACACGGAGAAGTGTCCCTTTATGGAGGTGACAGAAAGTCTGTTTAGTCCCTTTATCTTCATAGTATCAGCTCTAATCCAATGGTGAGAGAGCGATTTACCCCGAAGTCACAGATTGTGGGGTCGTTATACAATGTGATATTTAGGGGGTTTGTGGGGAAATGTGTGTTACTCTAATAGTACAGAGCCGCTTTCTGGGGTCACACACAGTATAATGTTCCTACAAAACCTCCATCCACAGTTCTTGTTGTTCTTGGTGTTTTTCATGTGGAAGCGACAAGAAAATGCTAAAAAACCACTGTACATGGAGACATCATCATCATAGATCTCCTGTCTGTTCTTCCACAAAA
>JARQOD010000971.1:41267-115137 GCA_033576555.1 Oophaga sylvatica | reverse complement strand
TTTTTTAAGGCAAGAAACAATTTACAATTATTTTTGAAATTCTGAAACTTAGCTCGTCCCCTGAAACAAATTGGCATGGGATCCTAGGTTCCCAAAGCAACCTAGAAGAAGGTAGCTACTGAACCTCAGTGGCAAGTGATCCCACGGCAGACAATGTGCAAACTCCATTGGAGAAAAGATCCTCCCCAGCACCCAGAATACGGGAGGGAAAAAAAAAAAAAAAAAAAATGCAACAAACAGAAAAATACCTTTGACAATTTTTTCCTTCAAAAAATTTTTTCCCTTTGGAGTAACCATACAATTTTTTGCCGGTGTTATGTTTGTTACGGTCTGGGAGTGCAGGTAAAAAAGGAAATACACCGGGGGTTTGGAATCTTAATTGGTACCCTGACTAACCCCGCAACTAGAGGCAGCCGTGGAGGTTCCTACGAGGCCTAGACCCTCGCCCACAGCCTGAGAAACTAACAAACCCTAAAAAGAAATGGAAAGCTTCTGCCCCGGAGCAGAACCCAAAGATAATAAAGCCCCCAAACATGTAAGGCGGTTAGACAAGGGGAAATATGACACAGAAAGAAAATAGTAGGAAACGCTGGGGCCCAAACTATCTAAATAAAAGGACAGGAAGGTACTTCTGCAATCCAAAAAACCCTGAAAAACACCAACTCTACTAATTTCAAAATCACCTGAGATCACCGACCTCTACCACTAAATTAGTTCTCTGGTGAAACAAAAACAGCAGCCACTGAAAAAACTGCAAAAAAGCAAAAGTACAAAACACAGTGGTGGACTAAATGAGAGGGCAAAAGCCCCCGGAGGGGCCCAAAGGCCCCCCAGAAGGCAGGACAAAATGCAAAAAATATAGCAAAAACACAAAAAAGAAATTTTTATCTGATAGCAGGAGATGCAGACCGACACAGCAGGCTACAAGGGAAACTGGAAAAAGGATTCAGCCGAACAATTGATAACCGGAAACCCTTTGGGAAAATGATTCCCTTAATAAGACCAATCAGTAACACCTGTTCCCAATCCTCACTGTACCCTATAACACCAGAGGGAGCCTCTGCTCAAACTCATCTCAAACCCATTCACAAAAACCAATTTTTCCGGATTCCGTGAAACGAACCACGTTGAAGGAACAAAGGCACCAATTCAGGGAGGAGGCAAATTAGGCTATGGCAAAAGTATCTCGGAAAACCTATCCAAATCACCCAATGACGGTCATTTCTAGAAACAGGGAGGTGGGGAAATAAATCCTGGAGATATGGGTCCATGGTCTCTTGGGCACCGGTAAATGGCATCAACAAACCACTAAACGGAAAGCAAGGCTTGGAGCGAGAGCAAGTCCCGCAGGACGCACAAATTCCCTGACATACGAGACAAGGGGCCACCAAAAGACCGACAAACCAAGTCTTGGTCCAAAAATTCCGGATGACCGGCCAACGGGGGAACAATGAATTTCAGCATTCACTTTTTTCACGGCCGGGAAAAAAATTTCCCAACAGGGCACGCTGGGTTATCCTCCTGGCACCCCTCCAGAGCCAGTCTCAAATTGGGCGAGATGGCGGAAGAACTACACCCTCTTTCAAAAAACAGAAGGATCAGATAATCAGGAGAGTCCGCCAGGAAACTCCTCGAGAGGGCATCAGCCTTAACTCTTTAGTGCCGGAAAGAAATGAAACCACAAAATTAAAAAGTGTGAAAAACAAGGCCACCTGGCCTGTCTAGGATTAAGTCGCTTGGAGATTCCAGATAAACTAATTCTTATGGTCATAAGGACCACCACCTGATGTTTGGCTCCCTCCAGCAATGTTCCACTCTTCAAAAGCCCCTTCATGTAAAACCCCGATTACCCACGTCATAATTACGTTCAGTGGGAGAAATTTTCGAGAGAAAAGGCACAAGGGTTACTTTTAGAAGTTTGGATCTCTTTGAACAAACGGCACCCCTCCCCAATTTCAGAGGCTCAACCTCACCTGAAATGGAAGAGAAACACAGGCTGCCTTTAGAACAGGAGCAAAGTAACTCTGCTTAAGTTCCTGAAATGCAGAGACTGCCTCAGGAGGCCAATTCACCACCGAAACCCTTCTTGGTCAAATCAGTTAATGGTTTAACAATAACAGAGAAATTACCAATAAATTTACGATAAAAATTGGCCAAAACCCAAGAATTTTGAAAGAGCCTTTAAAGAAGTAGGTTGGACCCAATCACAGATAGCCTGAACTTTGACCGGGTCCTTTCAATAACAGATGGGGCAAAATAAACCCAAAAATGAGATCCTTTAACGCCAAAAAGACATTTGATCCCTTCAAAACAGAGCATTCTCTCTCAAAATCTGGAACAAGTCCGAACAGTTTTACATGAGAGTCCCGTCATTGGAAAAAATCAAGAATCATCCAAAAAAACATCAGAAATTTTCCACAAAATCCCTGAAAATGTCTTCATGAAGGATGGAAAAAAGAAGGAGCATTAGTGAGCCCAAGGGCATCCAAGGTACTCAAAATGCCCTTCAGGGGTATTAAATGCCGTCTTCCATTCTCCCCGTGCTAATCATAAGGTTTTATCCCCCCTGAGGTCAAGTTGGTAAAACCAAGTAGGTTTTTTCCCCTGGAAAACAGATAGAGATCAAGGGTAACGGATATTGATATTTCACAGAATATTGTTCAAAAGACGATAATCAAACATGGCCTTAATGAACCTCCTTTTTGGCCACAAAGAAAAAACCGGACCTAGGGTGAAGGGATGGTTATATGCCCCCTCCAATGATTCCTTGAATAAGACCCCCTAGGAGTTCATGTACAAAAGTTAAAAAGGCGACCTTTAGGGAATTTTACCAGGCCCTAATTCAAATAGCGCAGTCATCTCCTTTGGGGGGCAAGGATGCGATTTATTTTCGTAAAACACATCAGAAAAATCAATCAATCAACCCTCATTACACCTGGTAGAGAAAACTGGTTTATTTACCCAAAAAGGGGTAGAATCGATCCCGTAGGGAATAACTTCTTAGGGTACAAGGGAAAACCCAGAACGTTTAGCAAAATCAAATCCATCGGTTAATAGCTGCTCCAGAATAACGAAAGCCTGAAAGAAATGGGACAGAGAGCATTCAGGTGACAGTTAAAAAAAAAAACTTAGTCGAACACTACCCAAGACAACTGGCGTGAAAAACGTCTTCCCCCTTTTAGGGCAGATGAAAAGCATGGAGGATCACCACAGTAGAAACATAACCCTTGCCTTTCGAAACATGACGCTGTGCCCCAGACACCACTCTATCCACGCTGGGTTCAGAAGCAGGTTCAAAGGCAACACATTCCAGCTACTTTCCGCAACGCAAACGTCTGTCAATTTGAATCGTAATGACTAGAATCTTGAGCCAGGGGGACAGAGAATCCCACCATAATCCTTTACTTATTGACAGACCCTTCCGAAAAAAGGGCCGAAAGCGGTCATTCCACTGGTCAGGACTCCCCCTACGGAATTCTGCGTAAACTCAGCGTCATCAAGACCCTGATTTAAGCCAAAAGGCTTTTTCAGCTTGATCATGACATTGTCATCACAATAACCCCAAAGCCTAAAAAATGCATCAACTCATCAAAAAGGATTCCGTGTAGGGAAAAAAAGCCCAATCCTGAGGATCGCCGCGCAGGAGGAGTGACAATTTGAACCTGCTCGCTGCGTTCCCTGAGGACTTAGATTTTAAGGCAAAAAACAATTTACAATTATTTTTGAAATTCTAAATTAGCTCGATCCCCTAAAAACAATCTGGCAGGGGGAAATCCTAGGTTCCACAACAGGCAACCTAGCAAGATAGGCACAATACTCCGAACCTCAGTGGCAATGATCCACACGGCCAGAAACTGTGCAAACTCCTTGAAGAAAAAAAAAATCCTCCCCGCACCCAAGTACAGAGGGAAAAAAATAATGCAACAACAGAAAAATATTCTCTGACAACTCTGACAACCTTTTTTCTTTAACAATTTTTTTCCCTTTGTGAGTACCATACATTTTAAAATTTTTTTGGCCGGTGAATTTGTTATGTTTCGGTAGCTGAGGAGTGCAGGTAAAAAAGGCAATCACCAGAGAAGTTGAATCTATAGATTGCAGACCCTCTAAACCACAAATAAGGCAGCTGGAGCGTTCCTACGTTGGTCCAGCGCCTCGTCACAGCCTGGAAACTAACAACTAAAGATGAAAGAGGAAGCTATCTCCCCGGAGCAATCCCCCAAAGAACATAGAAAGCCCCCAAACATGAAAAGGGGTTAGCAAGATGAAATACTGACACAGACAGAAAATAGTATGAGGGAAACGTTGGGGCCCAAACTACCTAAATAGAAAAGGATGGAAGGGACTTACTGCAATCCCAAAAAAACCCCCGAAAAGCACCAATCATAATTTAAATCACCTGGATCCACACCCTACCACCTAAATTAGTTCTCTGGTGTTTAAAAAATCAAAAAGACCACTGAAAAAAGGAAAAAGCAAAAGTACAAAATCAGTGGCTGAACTAAACTGAGGGGCAAAAGCCCCGGAGGGGACCCTGAAGGCCCCCACAGAATGAGGCAAAAATGCAAAATTCAAGACAAAAACAAAAAAGAAGAAAATGTCTTATTGTTGCAGGAGAGCAGACACACAAGAGGCTACAAGGAAAAGGATCAGGATTGAGACCAGAAAATTGTCACCGCAACCGTGGGAAGGCGACCCCAAATATAAGAAACCAATCGTAACACCTGATTCCACTCCTCACAATCTTCACTGGAAGTCCAGACCGCTTGTAACCACCGAGGGAGCCTCTGCTCAGAAAACCCTTTTAAGTCCTTCACAACACCGGCCAAGCAGAGGTGGTGCTGCAGCAGGGCCCAAAACTGAATGCTGGCCCCCCTGGCACCCAGGGCAGAAGGACCCCTACCTGCCAAGGGGCCTTGGACCAACTCCCTTCCGAAGATCGTGACGACGTCTGCAAGTCCAAAAGCTCAAGAGAGAGCGCTCAGCGAAGAGGGAGCAGCGAGAGGGCCGAGCGCAACCTCAGAGAGCCATGAACTGGGAAATGCTCCGGAGGGTGGATACCCTCCACAGCCCGGAGCGTGAACCCAGCAGCGCTCAGAGTCCGAAGCCGCGGCCAGAACATTTCCCGTGATGGAAAAGGAAGGGCTTGGACTTTTGGGGCCTTTGAGAAAGCCTGCAGACAGTAACTCCTGAGAACCAATGGCCAGGGACTTACCCGGGTAAAGGGAAAAGCTCTGGAGGCGTTTCTTCCCCCTGAGAACAAGAGGGGGAAAATTATGGGCCATCGCATTCCTGTTACCACATACGGCTAACACCGAGGTATACCACAGAAGTTCTGGAACCTCCAACGTGGCCCACATGACAGTTACGTGATGTGGTGCTGGACTCAGGACCCCTTTGAACAGTGGATCCAAGGAAATCAACGACCCTTTTGAGACTGAAGGAACCGATGATCAAGGGACCAGTTCCAGCATTTTCCCGCTGAAACGTTTGTGGGGCGAAGCCAAAGGAAGCGTTCAAACAGTCAAGGCGCTGACACCTTTGGGGGCAACCGGAAAACCCCAGAGGGGCAAAGCCGCTAGAGAGGGGGAAAGCCTGCAACCAACCCCAGTGTTTGGTGCTCGAAAGGCATCCAGACCCTTTGGGCGTACTAGCGGTGGTTTTGGAGAAACTCACCGCTGAGACGATTATAGCAGCCATGTCAATTTTTTTTCTTGCCCAATAAATTTTTGTATTTTATTCCTGGAGTGAGTTTTTTTTCCGAATTTACAGGACTGCTTACCCCTCGCTCTCGGATGAGACGGCTGAGGGCCCCACAGGGGCGCGTGGGGTGTACAGGAAATGGGGAGGTGCAGGAAACCCATGAGGAAGGTGTGCCTGCCACTGCCAGTGCCACCGAGGAAGGTAACTGGCCCAAATAGCCCTGCCCCTGAAGTGTTGGGGTGGATGGGGGAGGTTAACTTCCATAGCAGGCAGGTGATGGGTCTGTAGAAATTCCCCGGGGGACAGCATACGTAGCGAAGTCACCCGCGTCGAGTGCCCGGTCGAATAACGCCCTGTTTTCTGTACATCCTCTTCTAAAGGAGAGACTAACCAGAGGTGAACCCAAAGGGTTCCGAGGGTCCCGGAGGGGAAACCCGACTCACTTCATGCTGCCTCCACCAGGGTTTTCCAGGCAGCTCTGCACTCAGATGCGAGCCGCGAAATTGAGACACCCGCGGACGCCCACCTCCGTGACGTAAGGAGAGGGTTTTTCGGGCGGAAGGTTGTACGTAGAAAGACCCGGAGCTCCCAAAAGGAGTGGTTGAGGGAAAAAGCTGGTGTTCCTATCATTCAGGGGTAGTTGTTGCCATTGCCCATGAGATCCCACTCGCTGGCACTTGGGGATAGCAAAACTAAGGCCGGCGGCTCAACCCTTTTATTTGGCCCAAGAGGGGACAGAATACCAACTACTGCCCTCCTGTGTCACCTGTCAAAGATGGAGAAGCGGCGCCTCTCAAAAGGCTCCCCTAACGTTGCCAGTGATAGAGGAGCTTTCCAGACAATCAAGGTGGACATTGTGGGCATCGTGGCCTCCCCGCTGCTTGGAAGCAATACATCCTTTCTGTGGTAGACTTGCTACCCGGTACCCAGAGGCGTAGCTCTGTCCTCAATAGGCAGATAATGTGGCGGATGCCTGGTGAATCTTTTCACGAGTAGGTTTCCCAGGGATGCTTACGATCAAGGGACCCAATTCTGTCCGCCTAATGGAGGCAATCTGTAAGAGAATGAGGTGAAGGTTGGTACGGTGTTTTATCACCCCAAGCCAATGGCTTGTTGATGCTTCAACTGTACCCTCAAACAGATGCTCGCATGCTGGTTGTACCCAAGGGCGTGTGGGAGCGGTACTCCCACACCTGCTATTCGCTTAAGAGAAGTTCGCGGCCCGACGGGGTTCTCCCCTTCGAGCTCCTTATGGCAGGCAAGGGGGCCCCTTGGGTTGGTAAGAAATCTTGGGGAAGATAGCCGAACCCTTCTAAGTGTCCATAGTGGATTATGTCATGCGTTCCGTGACAAGATGGACCTTGATGCAGTTGGTGATGCGACATGACGCAGGCTCAGGTGACCGAAGCCTGGTACACCAGAAGCCAGGAACCGACCTACCAGGTGGGTCAAAAAATGTGGGTGCTGGCCCTGTACCAAAGGGATAATCTTCAAGGCCCTGGCCCATACATCGCCACCAACCCTCAACCAGTCCACCTTGTGGTACCTTGACCAGCTGTGGTAGGGCAAGGCCTTTCATCAAATGATGAAGGTCTCACGAACGTAAAGCCTGTGTCCTACAGTCTGCAACTGCATGATGACGGGGGAGGAAGAACCTCTCCTGGACATGGGCCCAAGCCAAGTCGATGGGTCCATCGAGAACATGGGGTAAGCGACTTGTTAACCGTACCCAGCGGTCGCATTGTTGGACCACACTGGAACCCTTCCGGGCGTGTTCTCAACCGACCTGGGAGAATGAAGTTAGCGGTCCACGAGGTAACACAGGAATCATGCCCCCTTCGGCAAAACCTTATCGGATCTCTGAGGAGGTGCAGCAGGTTATTTCGCCAAGAGATCGATGGATGTTAGGCGGGGGTGATTCAATGGTCCAAGAGCACTGGGCCCACCTGAGTTCTCGGCCCAAAAAGGATACCACCCAGTTCTGTGTGAACTACGGGGCTCAAGCCATCCCCTGTGCACACCCGATCCTCGCATCGAGGATCTGCTTGAGCGGTGGCGAAGCAAAATACATACCATCATGGTTTGAGTCAGGGATCTGGCAAATTCCCGAGCCCTGGGCACAGGAAGGGTCCCCTTTATCACCCTGTTTGGATGTATAGTCCGCGGTCATGCCCTTCGGCATGAAAATGCTCCTCCCCTTTCTAGTGGTGGCAACCACCTGCTTCGGGATGGAGAAGTAGCCATGGCATAACTGGACGACATTGCCGTCTTCGTTTCACCTGGAGGAACCCTTTAGCCTCCAGGAGGTGCTCAAGCGTCTTATAGGCAGGTCTGACCATAAGCCCCGGAAAAGTGCCGATGGGCATGACCAAGGTCCATACCTGGGACCGGGTAGGCGGGGGGGTTCCATGAGTCCAGAGCCTGAGAAAGTGGAGTGTCGGTCCTGGTCACCCCCAGGACCAAAAAAAGGTGATTCCTTCTGGGCATGCAGGGTTCGGGGGTTCGTACAGAATATAGCACCCGGACTATAGCCCCAGGACCAAAAAAAAGGTGATGTCCTTCTTGGGCATGCAGGGTTGGGGTTCGTACCGACATAGCACCCTTGCAAAACCCTTGACGGACCTCACCAAGCAGAGGCTACTCCCCGTCGATGTGAAGTGGCCTTCCGAGCTTTGAAGACAGCCTGTGCAGCTCTCCAGTGTTGAAAGCAGTCGACAGCAGTCGGCCATTCCAGGTACAGACCGACGCCAGCGAGTTTGGTAATTTTTCACCGCTGTGATATCTTTTAACAATAAGAGCATGGAAGAGGCCAGGAGCCATGTGTGAGTTGCATTTCTTGCTACATGTTCACAGATTTACCAGTGGAAAAGCCAAATTTCACATGCCACAAATGCAAGCTTTGGTCCTGTTGGAGGAAAAAAAGTTGCGGAATCTGGAAGAGAGGTTATCTACATTGAAGATCATTAAGAAGATGAGAGTTTTAGACAGAGCAGAATTATTCTCTTCATGGTGCAGAAAAGAGAAAAATTCGAAGAGCACCTGAAGAAGCAGAGGAATGGAAGCATGTGACCCAAAGAAGCAGGAATCGTGGGAGGCAGTCAGCACCCATACTGCTCAGGAACCAGTACCAGGCTCTCACACAGGAGATGAAAGAAATACATCAGGATAAGACTTTGCCCCAAAGAGCAACCTTTAAGCCCTCAGAGTCCTCCTGAATGGAGAAAGAAAAATGTTGTGAAAGAAACGGAGAGTTGTGGTGTGGGGATTCCTGTTGAGAGGAACAGAGGCTGCTATCTGCAGACCGGATATAACCCAAGGAGAAATGTGCTGTCTTCCAGGTGCAAAAATTAAAGATGTGTCTGACAGGTAGTGTTGAGCATTCCGATACCGCAAGTATCGGGTTATCGGCCGATATTGCGTTATCGGAATTCCGATTACTTAATTCCGATACTTTTTCCATATCGTATACCGGAATCGGAAGTTCCCATAATTCTTGAGAGGCAATGTGATTTTAGTCAGCCAATGAGAATCCTACGAAGTGTGGGCACATCCTGTAATGATGCGGTCATCTTAACTAATGGCATGGCTGTGATTGGCTGCTGAAATGATGTCAGATGCACTATAAAAAGGCGCCGCAGCCATTTTAGCGTCACTGTGCTGTGAACTCAGTTAGGACAGAACGCTGCTGTGCTGACTCTGAGGGAAGTTAGATATTGCGATTTTGTGTACTACTGTGCTTGAGGCAGGCTAGTTTCCAACCGCTGTGTAAAGCTTCATTTTGCCAGTGTTGTTTTAACAGCTCTGTGCAAGGTGTGTGTGTGACAGTGCAGGTGACGCTGCAGTTGCTCTGCATCCACCGCTGTTTGTAGCATCTGCACTCGTGTCACTTTTTTTTTTTTTTTTTTATTTTATTTAGTGGAATTGGTGCAGCTCCTTTATATTAGAAAAAAATAAATCTATTAGTGTGACGTGCTTCCATCGTATACAATACATTGGTTGCAAACACTATAGAAGTACAGAAAGGAGCTTTTCACAGATTGTGGACAGTTGTGTTTCAGTGTTCACTTCAGTCTGTGGTTTTTTACTTTTTTTAGTGCAGATCACGCTCCAGTACATGTTCAAGCACTGCTGCTTGTACTCTGCTGAGCGTGTCTCAGTGGCTCATCCTTTTCATTTATCTCCAATTGGTTCTGCTACATTCCATTAAAATAAATCTAATCTTTAGTGTGACGCGCTTCCATCCGTTTAACAATACTTTGGTTGCAAACACTATAGAAGTAGAAAGGAGCTTTTCACAGATTGTGGACAGTTGTGTTTCAGTGTTCACTTCAGTCTGTGTTTTTTACTTTTTTTAGTGCAGATCACGCTCCAGTTACATGTTCAAGCACTGCTGCTTGTACTCTGCTGAGCGTGTCTCAGGGCTCATCCTTTTCATTTTCCAATTGGTTTGCTACATTCCATTTAAAAATAAATCTAATTATTAGTGTGACGCGCTTCCATCCGTTACAATACATTGGTTGCAAAACACTATAGAAGTACAGAAAGGAGCTTTTCACAGATTGTGGACAGTTGTGTTTCAGTGTTCACTTCAGTCTGTGTTTTTTACTTTTTTTAGTGCAGATCACGCTCCAGTTACATGTTCAAGCACTGTGCTTGTTCTCTGCTGAGGTGTCTCAGTGGCTCATCCTTTTCATTTATCCTCAATTTGGTTCTGCTACATTCCATTAAAATAAATCGAATCTATTAGTGTGACAAGCGCTTCCATCCGTATACAATACATTGGTTGCAAACAATATAGAAGTACACAAACGGGCCTTTTCACAGCTACTGAACATGGGTTTTAATTTTTAACTAAAATATGTATTTTTTCAAATGACACAAATATAGTAATGTTGAGAGGAATAGTCCTACATCCATTGTTTGCACAATATTTACAGGTGTACATCAGTCCCTTAATCAACAATGTATTATTATATTTACTTGTATGCTTTTATTAAAAGCAAGAACACAGAAGGATAACCTTCGCATGCAGCTGTTGTCAAAGTTAAACCCACATTATTGCACTTCCAACATTGCAGCATTTGAGGCATGATGTGAGTTGGATTGGGTCAAAAGTTATGGAGTGAGAAGGTTCACCATCAGTACCTATAGCATAAGTATGCTTTTGTGTTAGCATTTGTGTTAGACATGTGGATATCTGCCATAATATGTCACAATTATTTAGTTACAGATTTGTTACCAACACTAATCATTGAATGGTTTTAAATTTGACGTTTCACTTGTTTACAGCTTAGAAATAAGGGTGTAGCTGATATCTTGTGTAGCACTAGCCACTTTAACTTGTCATGTTTTTTTAAACATGTGTAGCTAGGTAGCAGTAATTTTTGCCGGACACCAGCAGGGGAACAGCAGGCGTTACTAAAACCCACTATCACTATAGCTTGTGTATTGGTCTGTGGACACGACACTTCTGAGCAGCAAATGGCAGTGTTGTAGCCCAGGGAGTATAGCTCAGGTGGTAGAAGATGAACATAACAGGAGACATGGAAAAACGTTGTCAACCAGTTAGTTAATCTGAAACCGGACAGGCAAATTCAGGCGAGATCCTGCCTAGTTCATTTCAGAAAAGTAAGCCGTTTCTTACATTATCGTAGGATAGTCGCATGCAACGGTCTGTTAGTACACCACCTGCAGCAGTAAAGACGCGCTCCGATAATACACTGCCAGCAGATCAGGCCAGCACCTCCAATGCATACTGGCTAAGCTCTGGCCATGTATCCAGCTTAGAGACACAAAACTTGAATGGGGAAGAGCCATCTGGAGTACATGAGAGGGCAAGACATGTAGTCTGTCACCATCTTACGGAAATGTTGCTCCTGCTGACTGGAGCCGTCTGGATGGTGTAGACATTGGTGGCGCTGCCACAAAACTTCGACACATTTGGAACATACTGTTCTTGCCCGTGCAAAGAGGCGCTGCTTGTGCCCTCTTGTTGACAGAGCTGTCTCCACTGCCTCGACGCACAGAGCTGCTTTGTAAATCAGTAGCAGCAGCAGTGCTCTCGGCTGGAATGGAGAACAATTATGGATTGCACCAGTGTGTCTTGGTACTTCCGCATTTATCGCTCCCGGTTCAACGGTGTGATGAGGCTTTGTAAGTTGTCCCGGGTAGCGAGGGTCTAGGAGGGTGTACACCCAATAATCAGACGTGGTGTGAAATTTGTTCGATGCGCGGTCGTTTCTCAGCCACTGCAGCATGAAATCAACCATGTGCTGCAGACTCCCAACTGGCCAAGAAACGTTGTCCCTGCAAGAGGCGTCATCTCCGCCTGTGTGCATCACCCCACCCTTGGTCTACATACTGACTAGAGCTTGTCTCCTCCCTCTGGGCGATGTCTTCTCCTCCATTGACTCCTCCTCATCCTCCTCACAAAGTCCTTCAAATACATATACATTTACAAAATTTAAACTCAAAATTTAAAAAACTTTGTATCATAATTCTGTAACATCAGTTTATGGAAACACAATAGCATTACAAAAGGATAGACAAAAAATGTACATTATGTGCTTTGTAAATACATTAAAAGTTTGTATGGTTATGAAAATATAGCAGCGACTCTGGAGGTTTCAATTGTTGATACAAGCATGGTACTTTGAAAGTCCTCCAGCCCTTTGTGAGGAACCACGTTGCGCTGACTGTCCAGAAGGTGATGGATTTGTGACTCCTATCCTCCACCCTCTTCCAAACCTCATGCCTTAGTGCTTGCAGTGTTTTTTGAAGCAGGCAGATAAGGGGGACAGTCAGGCTGATAGTGCTCATCTGCACTCGCCATCCGCGTTGACTCATCAAAACGCACGCAAAACGTGGCAGTATCCTTCATAGAGTTATTCGCCACTCATTACACTGGCAGTGGCTGCCCATTCATTAAGGATCCAATTCTAATTACTGGTTCTCACCAAACTAGCTCTCCACAGCGCAGCAACCCCCCTACATCTCCTCCCTTATTTATATTTATAGGCCTAACCGACTGCTGCACTCTGCAAACGACCTTCGACTAACCTCTGCACTAATCCGTACCTCCCACTCCCAACTCCAAGCTTCACCCGCGCTGCGCCAATCCTCTGGAATGTCTAACCCCCCCCAAAAAATTAGGACTATCCGCAATTGGATGGTTTCAGGCGCTCCCTCAAAACACATTTGTTCCAGTGGCCTATCACATTCACTAATCAAGTCATTCTATGTGTAATTCTGTGTGTGTAGCCCATTCACTATCTCCATGCATCCCTCATTCCTTAAATGGCTGGACATCATTGTAAAAAACACCATTGTATATAAACACCTGTACTTGTATCTCCCACACCTCATTGTAGATTGTAAGCTTTCACGAGCAGGGGCGGCTGATTTGCTTGCTAATTATTGTATTGAAACGTTGTTTACTTATGACTCGTGTTTTGAAACTGTTAAACTGTAAAGCACTGCGGAATATTTATGGCGCTTATAACTAAATAATATTATTATTCTTATTATAGAGGCCCACTCAGTAGTGGTGAAGTGTGAACGCCGCAAATTTGCGAGTTGACTGGCCTGATGCAGCATGTACTCCATTACTGTTGGCTGCTGCTCACAAAACCGCTCAAATATGTAACGAGGAATTCCACCTGGTGGGGTACGTCACATATAAGCGATGTTTCATGAAGGTGAAATCTGCGTTGCAGAGCTTGCAATCAGCGATTTGCCATTGCTGAACGTCGCAAGTGAGCGCACTCTAGGCGGACCTTGTGCAGCAGTGCATCAAGATCCGGATAGTCCCTCAAAAAACTCTGCACGACCAAGTTGAGCACATATGACAGACATGGTATGTGACTGAGGTTGCCAGGCCCAGAGCTGACACCAGATTTGGCCATTGTCCACACTACCCAGCCTGCCTGTAGATTCTCTTCCAAAAACCACACGTCGCCTCCTGCTTTATGGCATTACAGAGCTCCTGCGCTGTGGTGGCTAAGATTCCCCATGGAAATTAATTTCGGATGGCCTGTTGACATTTGGACACGGCTGTGTCATATCGGTCGCAAAGGTAAACGTTCACGGGTCCATGTGGAGGTAAGACCGTGACGGCTCCTGCAGCGATGATTTGAGGAACTGGAATGGAGGAGGAATCAATGTGTACAGATTGATTCCTGCAATCCTTGGAGTTGGCAGAACACGATACAGCGCCACTCGCAAGATCAGTACCGGCTGCACAACATTGACCCAATGGGCAGGGAGGAAAGGTATTGTCCCTGGCCATGGGTGTTAGAACCTCTTGTTAGGTTTTGTTTTCAGTTTGCTGGTCACATGACCTTTTTTCCCCTATTTATCTGGCTCCGCCCTTCTGGCTTTGCTTGACTTCTTTTTTGTATTATCTACTGTTAAGCTAGCCGGGTGCTTAGGGCCTTAATCTGTCAGTTTTGCTGTATGTTTAGGATCACAAAGTATTTATTTTTCTGTTAATTATCCATGCTACAATTTATGTTAGGAGGTGTCCACCTTTTCTCCAGTCCCTAGATCTTGTAGGGATTACTCCCTCGCAACTATAGGTCTTCGTTCACACTAAGATGAGGACTTTAGCGGTCTGGTCGCAGGATCAGGTTCCCCGTTACATCGTAGGGATTCAGCTTAGTTGTATTGTAGGGACAGAATTCCCTTCTTTCCTTACTGGTTGTAGCAGATCATAACAATGGGTACTGGTCCACGCATCGGTGGTCAGGTGGACCTTGCTACTGAGGGCTTTTGTAGCGCATGTTTAATTTTTCCTCAACATGCTTTTGCAGACCGGGGAGGCTTGCTGCTGAAATGAAATCGGCTTGGCACATGTATTGTGGGATTGACAATGATATTCAGTTACGGAAACTGTCGTTCCCCCAGCCGGAATCACAGCATTTCAAGGACGGGGAGTTTTGCAATGCCAGCATTCAGAGCCTGTGCTCGTTGCATGGTTTGCGGAGTATGGGCCGTCTTTTTATCCCATGCCTGTGCTCCCCGCTGGCTGTTTTGTGGCTGGGAGTGTGGGATGACAGGGAACTTGCTGATGTGTGTGGAAAAAAGTTTGTCTCTGGACAACAGTGGCGAGGTTCTTCCATGGCGATCCTGTGAGAAGCATAACCAGCTGTGTTGAGCTCGATGAAGAGGCTTCAACACAACCTGAGATGTAGGTGCTGCTGTAGGTTGGCCTACATCTCCAGTGTGTCTTTGTAACTCAACTACGTGCTTTGTCCGCACATGTTTCCACATATTTGTGGTATTGAGGTGACTGACACTTTAGCTATTTTTAATTTTTGATTACACAGCTTGCATTTCACATAGCAAATATCATGTGCAAGTGTGTGAAAAAAGGACCACGCAGTGCAAGTCCTGGGAGCGCACGTTTTGGACTTTTGGAAAAACAACGGGCTCCGAACAGGTGCCAAACTGGAGGCTACAGGCAACCGAGTCTGCAGCCTAACTCTCCCTCCTGTTTGTACCGTTGGGGCAATGTCTTCCTCTATCTTCCTTCTATCACTAACCATTTCTCTAGGCCTCTCCCAGCTTTCAACCAAAGTACTGGTTCTCACCCACAAAGCTCTCCACAGTGCAGCACCCCTCCTACATCTCCTCCCTCATTTCTATCTATCGGCCTAACCGATGCTGCGCTCTGCAAACGACTTTCGACTAACTCTGCACTAATACGTACCTCCCACTCCCGACTCCAAGACTTCTCCTGCTCTACGCCAATCCTCTGGAATGCTGTACCCCAAGAAATTAGGACTATCCACAATTTGCATGGTTTCAGGCGCTCCTCAAAACACATTTGTTCAGAGCGGCCTATCACATTCACTAATCAAAGTCATTCTATTATTCTGTGTAAGTGTGTGTGTGTCTCTAGCCCATTCACTATCTCCATCCCTCAGTCCCTTAAGATGGCTGGAACATCATTGTAAATGCACCATTGTATATAAACACCTATACTTTGTATCTCCCCCATCTCATTGTACATTGTAAGCTGTCACGAGCAGGGGGACTTATTTAGCTTAAATTATTGTATTGTTAACGTTGTTACTTATGACTTGTGTTCTGAAACTGCTAAACTGTAAAGCGCTGCGGAATATGATGGCGCTATATAAATAAATATTATTATTATTCCTCTGAGCTGCTCCCACCACCTTCCTGTTCTTCATGCCATGTTGGGTATTGGACCTCATCATCTCCACTACCCTCTTCCAACACCTGCTGTTGGGTGGTCTGGCCAGCACCATGCTCAACAGAAACTGGCACCTGGGTCTCATCATCATCATCAGATGCGTTCTGCGGTGTGCTGACCATCGGCACTGTCTCACCCGCCTCTTCAGATTTCAGAGAGACACAGCTGTTGCGCATCACTGCATACTCCCTCTTCTTCACATTACAGAATGCTGCTTGGCTGGGCCCCTGTTTGCAAGCCAATAGATTCTGAGAACAGAAGCAGACACTCAGCTGGCTCCTGTACAGAAACTCTCTGACTGCCTGGGCAATTTGCCAGGCGGTGAAGAGACAGATGGTTGCCCCAAAAAGTGCTGTGGTCCTGAGAGGAGGTGGAAGCAATTGAAGTCGATGCATTGGCTGAGATCCAAACAACAACGGCTTCAATTTGTTCTTCCCGCAGCAGGGGGGTACTCCGAGCTCCTACAAAAGTGCGCATAAAGGAACGCTCACGGCCCGGGGAAAACTGGTGGATGCTGTGTCACTGGGGGCCGCAGCAGCCACAGAATCCCCACGTCCTCTCCCTGAAGAAACTCCACGACCACGTGCCTTACTCCCTGCCTTCTTCATCTTGGTAGATTGAAAAAGAAAGTCTGAAAAGTTATAAGGCCTAAGTGTGGTTATTCCGCAGAGACTGCAGTGAACACTGCACACAACTGTTCAGTAGGTGTGAAAGGCCCCTTTGTGTACTTCTATAGTGTTTGCAACCAATGTATTGTATACGGATGGAAGCGCGTCACACTAATAGATTTTATTTATTTGTAATAGATGGGCAGCAACAATTAGAGAAAAATTTCAAGGATGTGCCAGTGACACACGCTCAGCAGACTACAACCAGCAGTGGTTGAAGAACTAACTGGAGCGTGATCTGCACTCCAAAAAGGAAAAACCTCAGACTACAGTGAACACTGCACACAACTGTTCACTACCCAAGCGTCTCAGCAGGAAGGCAGTCTGTGCGTCAAAACAAAGGCGCAAGCATACATCCACGTACCCTGTTTATAAAGCTATATAAAAAAAATTATGTAGTAGTGACGCACACTTTATTGAGGTACAGTATTACACCGCCATTCACCATCTGTGGCTATGCAGTCTCATCTATATATACCTTATCTATCCGTTGTCATGCTTGCAAGTCGACAGTCAGGCATAAATAGCAATTTTCACTATGCACTATGCACTTTTTAAAGGTTATGTTTGTTAATAAACATGATTATTGCCACATATTATGAGTATTACATGATGGAAATTGTATAATTTTGTATAAACTGTTTAGTGACATTATTCAGCAAATGTAACATTTTAGTAATGTCACAGATAACTTGTAATGCTGATGATGTTTTGAAGTCAGACATTCTTGTCTATACAATAAAAATGGTGTACATACTGTTACTTATCCATCATTAATGGATTCAGATATGTACTTGTATGCTTTTATGTACAACCGTATAGCAGATTCCTTAACTAATTTATTTTGTGGTTTGCATTGCTGTTCAACATGTTAATGTATGTGTTTATGTTTGTCAATTCTTTATTTATCTAGATATTAGTTTAAATGAAATCATCATCTTATGGTAGTAAAGGTTATCTTTCTCTTGTTTTGAAGTATAGACATTTAAAATTGACAGGTAACAAGGAAATTACTTGATCTAGTATTTAAACATCCTCCTTGACCCTGGGCTCCAACACCGCCAGTTGTTGCTCGGAAGTGCTGTTAGCACAGTCAACACTTGCTCCTGTGTTACTGGGGTTCAGTAACGTCAGCTGGTCCTCGGTTGTGCCATTGGCTCTTTTCCTTCTGCTGCCCCTCCGGGTTCCAGCACAGTCAGCTGGTCCTCGTTACTTGCATTGGCTCTTGTACCTTCTGCTACCCGTCCGGGTTCCAGTACCGTCAACTGGTTCTCCGCAGTGCCTTTGGCCTAGGTGCCTCCATCTCGGTATCCGAGTTCCAGCAACGTCTGCTGGCCCTTTGGGTAGTGCTTTGGAGCACAGGTACCTCCTGCTTAGTAACCGTGTCCCAGTAACGTCAGCTGGTCCTCGGTTGTGCCATTGGCTCTTTTCCTTCTGCTGCCCCTCCGGGTTCCAGTACCGTCAACTGGTTCTCCGCAGTGCCTTTGGTCTAGGTGCCTCCATCTCGGTATCCGAGTTCCAGCAACGTCTGCTGGTCCTTGGTAGTGCTTTGGAGCACAGGTACCTCCTGCTTAGTAACCGTGTCCCAGTAACATCAGCTGGTACAAGATTGTGCTACAAATACAGATACGGAACAAGAGACACAAGAACAATAAGCAGAAGATCTAAAAGCAGAAGAACATGAAGTATAAGACCAAAATGAAGAGCAAAATATATGCTCTAAATTCTAAGCAGAAGAAGACTAAGCAGTGTATGGGGGTGAGTCCGTTCCTCCTCGTGGTGCCCCTGGAAAATGCCTGCTGCTGCAGGCTAAACTGAACACGGACAAATACTGTTGTAATTTAAATCTTTTGTGACAGCAAGAACGGAAGGATGAAAAATTCATACTTTGACAGATTACAAGTACAGGATTCTCTGTCACAAATAAGAATATGATGAAGAAGATGAAGCAGAATATGAATAAGAATAATAGTTTAATAAGAAGAATATGAGTAATGTTAACAAAGATGAATAGCAAGAGTTTAAGAAGAAGATAAAGAAGGTGAAGATGAAGAATAATTTGATGAAAAAGATGATGCTGCAGAAGATTATGAAGGAGAAAGTGTGTGAAAAGTTAAAAAGGTGAAGATGAAGAGCATGGAAGTTGTGTAATATACATATTTGCCAAAATATAAAAAACGTTAACATTGTCAATTTCTTCGTCAATCCGAACATCTTTAAAAAAAAAAATATTTATGCTATTCCATTTGATTGGGTTAAACATCTATGCCTTTAATGTCTCCTCAACCTTCCCCAATACATTCTACATTACTCTTTCTTGTTTTCCTTCATGTACAATTAACCAACAAGGCAAGAATGGGTTTTTTTTAATTTCGATATTTTGTTCCCATAGACTTACATGGGACTTCCGGTATCGGTATCGGGTATCGCCGATATTTTAGTGATATCGGCGATACCATTCCGATTCCGATACTTTAGGATATCGGAAAGTATCGCTCAACTCTACTGACAGGATATCAGGACTCTTCAGACCTAAAGATGACTACCCATTCCTCCTAATACATGTGGGGACAAATGACACCACAAGAAGTGACCTGGAAACCATCTGCAGTGACTTTGAAAACTTAGGCAAGAAGTGAAAGAACTGGGTGCGCAGGTGGTCTTCTCTTCCATCCTCCCAGTGGATGGCCATGGAACAAGGAGGTGGAATAAGATTCTGCAGGTGAACAACTGGCTACGTCGATGGTGCCGTCAGCAAGGATTTGGATTTCTGGATCACGGAGTGAATTACCTATACGATGGACTACTTGCTAGAGATGGGGTGCACCTTACGAAGACTGGAAAAAATGTATTTGGAAGTCGCCTTGCTACACTCATCAGGAGAGCTTTAAACTAGAACAATGTGGGAAGGGAAGCAAAACGCCAGAAAAAGCCATACACCTGACAAATGCTATTGAGAACTCGGCTATTAGAAGTGGAAAGGAAGAACGAAGACAAAACAATCTAAATAATAAAAATATTGGAGGAAGAGAAACCAATCACAAACTAAAATGTTTTTATACAAATGCACAAAGCATGGGCAACAAACAAGGAGAATTGGAACTACTAACACAGGAGAAGAAGTATGATGTCATTGGAATCACTGAAACTTGGTGGGACGATACACATGATTGGAATACAAGGCTAGAAGGATACAACTTATTTGCAAGAAACAGACTTGATAAACGAGGAGGAGGTGTTGCATTGTATGTTAGAAAAGCGTATATTTGCACAGAGATTGATGCTTCAGAGACTGGTAGTTCTGTAGAAACTGTTTGGGTAAGAATACAAGGACAGAACAATGGAAAGGACACCATTGTAGGCATTTACTACAGGCCACCTATGCAAGCTGAAGATATGGATGAACTCTTTATGCATCAAATGGCCAAGTTCTCCAAAAAATATGACATAGTGGTCATGGGAGATTTCAACTATCCAGACATTTGTTGGGAATCGCTCTCAGGCAAAACTAACAGGTCCAGGAAATTCTTATCCTCTCTTGCTGACAACTTTATCTTTCAAAAGGTAATGGAGAAAACAAGGGGATCTGCTACCTTGGATCTAATCCTTATAAACAGGGAGGAAATGGTGGAGGAGGTAAGAGTGGCTGGGACTCTAGGAGGTAGTGACCATGCTATTTTAGAATTTTGGATAACGAGGAGGAAGACCTGTGAAGACTCAGACGTCAAGATTAGATTTCAGAAAGGCAGATTTTAAGGGACTCAGAAAGAGAATTGGAGGGATCCAATGGCAGGATATCCTTAAGGACAAAAATGTCCAGGAAGGATGGGACATCTTGAAAAATGAGATTCTCAAAGCACAATTGTCAACAATTCCAAAAAGAGGGAAGAATGGGAAGCATTTAAGGAAACCAGGATGGATGAACACAGAACTTAAACACATGCTAAAAAGGAAGAAAGAAATGTTTATCAAATGGAAAGAGGGAGGCATATCTAAAGAATAATATAATGCCATCTGCAGAACCTGCAGGGCACAAATCAGATTATCTAAAGCTGACAATGAATTAAGGCTTGCAAGAGATGTCAAAAGCAACAAAAAAGGATTTTGGGAATACATCAAAAGTAAAGAAAAGTCAAAGATGCTATAGGATTTTTACAGGATGAAAATGATGAAATGGTAAGTCAGGATGTTGAGAAGGCTGAACTTTTAAATTCCTATTTTGCTTCTGTTTTCTCTCAGAAAGGAAATGTAACATCAACTGATCTTCACTGTCCTATTAAAGGAATAGAAGAATCCAGGATATCTATAAACAGAAAGACAGTGAGGAAACACTTAGCTAACCTAAATGAATTCAAGTCTCCAGGCCCAGATGAATTACACCCCAGAATACTGAAGGAGATAGCAGAAGAAATTCTTGAACCACTGTCCATAATCTTTGAAAATTCTTGGAGAACAGGTGAAGTCCCAGAAGACTGGAGAAGAGCAAATGTTGTTCCTATCTTCAAAAAGGGGAAGAAGGTGGACCCAGGGAAGTACAGGCCGGTGAGTCTGACTTCTATACCAGGAAAGATCTTTGAACAAATTATTAAAGAACATGTATGTAAGTACCTGCATAAGAATGAAGTGATTAAACAGAGTCAGCATGGGTTTGTAACTAATAAGTCATGTCAGACTAACTTAATTTCCTTCTATGACAGAATCACTGACTGGGTGGATCAGGGAAATGCTGTAGATATAGTATATCTTGACTTCAGCAAAGCATTTGACAAAGTATCTCACACAATCCTTATTGAAAAAATGACTAAGTATGGAATGGACAAGGCAACTGTTAGGTGGATTCATAACTGGCTTAGTGATCGGACTCAAAGAGTGGTCGTAAATGGCTGCACATCCAGTTGGAAGAATGTCTCAAGTGGGGTACCACAAGGCTCTGTTTTGGGCCCTGTATTGTTCAACATCTTTATCAATGATTTAGATGAAGGAATTGAGGGTAAACTGATCAAATTTGCTGATGACACAAAGCTAGGAGGGGTAGCTAATACTAGAGAAGAGAGAGAGAGGATTCAAAAAGATATAAATAAACTGGAGCAGTGGGCAGCAACTAACAGAATGGTTTTTAACAGGGAAAAATGCAAAGTACTACATCTGGGCAATAAAAATGAAAAAAGCATATACAAAATGGGAGGAATAGGGCTAAGTAACAGCACATGTGAAAAAGACTTGGGTATACTAATTGATCACAGACTGAACATGAGTCAACAGTGTGATGCAGCAGCAAAAAAGGCAAATACAATTCTAGGATGTATCAACAGAAGCATACAGTCTAGATCACGTGAGGTCATTATTGCCCTCTACTCCTCTTTGGTCAGACCTCATCTGGAATACTGTGTCCAGTTTTGGGCACCACATTTTAAAAAAGACATCAACAAACTGGAGCAAGTTCAGAGAAGAGCCACCAGAATGGTGACCGGTCTGCAAACCATGTCCTATGAGGAACGGTTGCAGGATTTGGGAATGTTTAGCTTGCAAAAAAGAAGACTGAGAGGAGACTTAATAGCTGTCTACAAATATCTCAAGGGCTGTCACATTGTAGAAGGATCATCTTTATTCTCATTTGCACAAGGAAAGACTAGAAGCAATGGGATGAAACTGAATGGGAGGAGACACAGATTAGATATTAGAAAAAACTTTTTGACAGTTAGGGTGATCAAGGAGTGGAACAGACTGCCACGAGAGGTGGTAAATTCTCCTTCAATGGAAGTCTTCATACAGAGGCTGGACAGACATCTGTCTGGGATGATTTAGAGAATCCTGCTTTGAGCAGGGGGTTGGACCAGATGGCCCAGGAGGTCCCTTCCAACTCTACCATTCTATGATTCTATGATTTGGCCTCGGTGCTGTACCCAGCCAGTTCTACTTGGGGAACCAAGAGCACCCCGTGTTGTACCTGAGCCGGAAACTTCTGCTGAGGGAAGTGGCATACTCCACCATCGAGAAGGAGTGCCTGGCCATGGTCTGGGCACTGCAAAATTTGCAGCCCTACCTGTACGGGCGCACCTTCACGGTGGTAACCGACCACAAACCTCTGAGCTGGCTGCACACAGTGTCCGGAACCAATGGAAGCTTGCTACGCTGGAGCCTTGCCCTCCAGCAGTACGACTTTACCGTACAACACAAAAGGGCAGCGAGCATGGAAATGCGAATGGATTTTCCCGCCGGGGCGAACCCGCTGAGGTGCGCATGGCGGATTACCGACAGGTCATGCCTCCTTAGCACACTCTAAGAGGGGGAGGTGTCACGATAATCTGGAATATGAGTTCCATTCCTTACACTTTTTCTAGAACTTTCAACTACACAGAGGCAAGCGACCCCCCTCCTTCCCCTTCCCAGCCTGCTAATTTCTTTAACTCACTGCCTGTAACCTGAAACTACAACTCACTCCTTCCTCTCGCCCCACCTCAGGAATGTCATTGTCTTCAGACCATGCGGGACTGTCCCATAATATATAATGAGAATTTATTCATTCGGACGTAATGCAATGCGAGATTGACAGAAAAATGAAATGTACATAGTTGGAACGAGCTGCGATTGAGCATCGTTTCAGCGCCTCTTGGTAGTCGCTAGCACCGACAGAATCTGAGAAATGGATTCCTCCTCAACAGAGTGGAATAGCTAATCCGAGTTTGGAACCATTGGAGAGCTAATTTCAAACTAAGATGAATGATGGTTCTGCCAGGTTTTCAAGCCAAGTTATGATTGTTATAAGTTTATAAGAACCAAATCTGTAATCCTGAGCTGGGGAGGGGGCCAGTAAACCAGCCCCTTTAGTGAGGTCACAAGCCCAGAAGTATAAGTGACGTTCCCCAGCCCAGCCTCTCTCTCTTGGCCTGGGGAACTGCCATAACAAGACCCCTCCTTGCATTGTGATGTCTGGCTCCTCCCCCAGCATGGTTTTGCCTAAGATGATGTAAGCAATACGTGAGTTGATTTCTTTTCTTAACCCCCTTTTCTTTGTAACTGTGTTGCACATATTTTAATTGTCTCACTTTGTAAAATCTTTTTATACCTTCTGTAAACACTGCCTCTCTTTTTGGAGTAAAATATAAATTTACTAGTTTGTCTCTATGCTCTATAACAAATTTGCACATGCCTGAAGTGAATTACGCTACTAAATTGGAGTGGCCTCTGCCCTACATTCTAGAACTAGAGGCTGGTGGCAGCGAGTGTGTGTGCGGCGTCGGGTATAGCTGGCAGTGACGGAGCCAGTATTATAAGTGTATTGCCTGGCTGCTGCTTGGATTAGTTATAATCCCCTCACTGCAGCGTGCCTAATAGCCAGTACATGTCCAAGCAGCCCGTCCAGGGACTAACTATCCTAGGTGCAGTTCCCTGATGGACCTGAGGGTAAAGGGGGAGCCGGAGAGCTGCGAGTTCCAAAGCGGAACTGCAAAGTGGGATATACATAAATCCCTGCTGATCATCACAGCTGGTGGCAGCAGTGGGATTAATCCGTGTCCCCCGGGCCTCCGTGCGTGCTGATCGTTACAGTGGTATTGGGGAGACATGATGGAGGTGGGGTGCAGTGAAGTGACATGATGGTGAGATGGAGTAATGGTAGTGAGGGGACATGGTGGATGTGGGGTGGAATGATAGTGGTAGTGAGGGGACATGGTGGTGGAGTGCAGTGATGGAAGTGAGATGATATGATGGAGGTGAGGCAGAGTGATGGTGATAGTGAGGGGGCGTGATGGTGATAGTGAGGTGACATGGTGTTGGGGTGGAGTGATGGTGGTAGTGAGGGGACATGATGGTGGTGGTGTGAAGTGATGGTTGTAGTGAGGAGACATGATGGCGGTGGGGTGGAATGATGGTGGTAGTGACGGGACATGATGGAGGTTAGGTGTAGTGATGGTGGTATTGAAGAGATAATGGAGGTGGGGTGTAGTGATGGTGGCAGTGAAGTGATGTGGTGGGATGGAGTGATGGTAGTGAGGGGACATTGTGGATGTGGGGTGGAATGATGGTGGTAGTTAGGGGACATGATGGTGGTGGAGTGCATTGATGGTGGTAGTGAGAGGACATGGTGGTGGAGTGGAGTGATGGAGGTCCTTTATTAGAAATAAAACAAAACACAGTTTTCCATTTTATTTAGAAATAACAAACACAGTTATACTCCCCTAATGCCTAATTCCACCGAAGCCTTTATTCTCCTGTAATAAAACTAAAACAAAAAAAATATATACCATACCTGTTTGTCGTTCTGTCCCATGCTGTAATCCATGTCTGGGGGATTAATAGTTTTCAACCTGGACGGTGCCAAGATGGGACAGTCCAGCCACTAGTGAATGAGCTACTGCGAGCGCAGCGTCAGTGGCTAGTGGTGATGTCATCGAGGTTACCTCCGGTCACTGAGGCTGCGATCCCACCAGGGCTGAACTTCCGTGACATCACCACTGTGGGAAAAAGTCACTGAGTTCACTGCAATTCAAGCTCAGTGACTTTCATAGAATCGTAGAATGGTAGAGTCGGAAGGGACATCCTGGGTCATCTGGTCCAACCCCTGCTCAAAGCAGGATTCACTAAATCATCCCAGACAGATGTCTGTCCAGCCTCTGCTTGAAGACTTCCATTGAAGGAGAACTCACCACTTATCGTGGCATTTTGTTCCACTCATTGATCACCCTGTCAAAAAGTTTTTTCTAATATCTAATCTGTGTCTCCTCCCATTCAGTTCCATCCCATTGCTTCTAGTCTTTCCTTGTGCAAATGAGAATAAAGATGATCCTTCTACAATGTGACAGCCCTTGAGATATTTGTAGACAGCTATTAAGTCTCCTCTCAGTCTTCTTTTTTGCAGCTAAACATTCCCAAATCCTGTAACCGTTCCTCATAGGACATGGTTTGCAGACCGGTCACCATTCTGGTGGCTCTTCTCTGAACTTTCTCCAGTTTGTTGATGTCTTTTTTAAAATGTGGTGCCCAAAACTGGACACAGTATTCCAGATGAGGTCTGACCAAAGAGGAGTAGAGGGCAATAATGACTTCACGTGATCTAGACTGTATGCTTCTGTTAATACATCCCAGAATTGTATTTGCCTTTTTTACTGCTGCATCACACTCTTGACTCATGTTCAGTCTGTGATCTATTAGTATACCCAAGTATTTTTCACATGTGCTGTTGCTTAGCCCTATTCCTTCCATTCTGTATATGCTTTTTTTTTTTTATTGCCCAGATGTAGTACTTTGCATTTTTCCGTTAAAAAACATTCTGTTAGTTGCTGACCACTGCTCCAGTTTATTTACAGTACAGACCAAAAGTTTGGACACACCTTCTCATTTAAAGATTTTTCTGTATTTTCATGACTATGAAAATTGTAAATTCACACTGAAGGCATCAAAACTATGAATTAACACATGTGGAATTATATACTTAACAAAAAAGTGTGTAACAACTGAAAATATGTCTTATATTCTAGGTTCTTCAAAGTAGCCACCTTTTGCTTTGATGAGTCATCAATGATGACTGCTTTGCACACTCTTGGCATTCTCTTGATGAGCTTTAAGAGGTAGTCACCGGAAATGTTTTTCACTTCACGTTGTGCCCTGTCAGGTTTAATAAGTGGGATTTCTGGCCTTATAAATGGGGTTGGGACCATCAGTTGTGTTGTGCAGAAGTCTGGTGGATACACAGCTGATAGTACTACATCTGGGCAATAAAAATAAAAAAAGCATATACAGATTTCGCTGAGGATCCGCGGCGGATATCGCTGCTGATCCGCGGCGGATATCGCTGCTGATCCGCGGCGGATTTCGCTGCTGATCCGCGGCGGATTTCGCTGCTGATCCGCGGCGGATTCCGCTGCTGATCCGCGGCGGATTTCGCTGCTGATCCGCGGCGGATTTCGCTGCGGATCCGCGGCTGATTTCGCTGCTGATCCGCGGCGGATTTCGCTGCGGATCCGCGGCGGATTTCGCTGCGGATCCGCGGCTGATTTCGCTGCTGATCCGCGGCGGATTTCGCTGCGGATCCGCAGCTGATTTCGCTGCGGATCCTCGGCTGATTTCGCTGCTGATCCACAACTGATTTCGCTGCTGATCCGCGGCGGATTTCGCTGAGGATCCGCGGCGGATATCGCTGCTGATCCGCGGCTGATTTCGTTGCTGATCCGCGGCGGATTTCGCTGCTGATCCGCGGCGTATTTCGCTGCTGATCCGCGGCGGATTTAGCTGCGGATCCGCTCCTGATTTCGCTGTGGATCCGCGACTGATTTCGCTGCGGATCCGCGACTGATTTCGCTGCGGATTTCGCTGCTGATCCGCGGCGGATTTTGCTGCTGATCCGCGACTGATTTTGCTGCTGATCCGCGACTGATTTTGCTGCTGATTTGCTGCGGATCCGCGGCGGATTTCGCTGCTGATTCGCGGCGGATTTCGCTGCTGATCCGCGGCTGATTTCGCTGCTGATCCGCGGCTGATTTCGCTGCTGATCCGCGGCTGATTTCGCTGCTGATCCGCGGCAGATTTCGCTGCTGATCCACTGCGGATTCGCTGCTGATCCGTGGCGGATTTCGCCGCTGATCCGCGGCGGATTTCGCTGCTGATCCACTGCGGATTCGCTGCTGATCCGTGGCGGATTTCGCCGCTGATCCGCGGCGGATTTCGCTGCTGATCCGCGGCGGATTTTGCTGCTGATCCGCGGCGGATTTTGTTGCTGATCCGCGGCTGATTTCGCTGCTGATCCGCGGCGGATTTCGCTGCTGATCCACTGCGGATTTGCTGCTGATCCGCGGCGGATTTCGCCGCTGATCCGCGGCGGATTTCGCCGCTGATACGCGGCGGATTTCGCTGCTGATCCGCGGATTTCGCTGCTGATCCGCGGCGGATTTTGTTGCTGATCCGCGACTGATTTTGCTGCGGATCCGCGGCTGATTATCTGCTGATTCATCTGCGCTAGCGGGTATAGCATAACGCGATCGCGTTATGCTATACCGTTACCAGCCGGTCAACGCTACGTGTTGAACGGGCTGGTAAAACGCAATATGAACCCAGCCTTAGGGTTAGAACTAGGGTTAGGGTTAGCATTAGGGTTAAGGTTAGAATTACGGTTAGGGTTGGAATTTGAGTTAGGGTTGGAATTAGGGTTAGGGTTGGAATTAGGGTTAGGCTTGTAGTTAGGTTTATGGTTAGAGTTGGGATTAGGGTTAGGGGTGTGTTGGGGTTAGGGTTATGATTAGGGTTTGTATTAGGGTTAGGTGTGTGTAGGGGTTAGGGTTGGGATTAGGGGTGTGTTGGGGTTAGTGTTGGAGTTAGAATTGAGGGGTTTCCACTATTTAGGCACATCAGGGGGTCTCCATACGCGACATGGCGCCACCATTGATTCCTGCAAATTTTGCGTTCAAAAAGTCAAACAGTGCTCCCTTTATTCCAAGCCCCGACGTATGCCCAAACAGTGGTTTATCCCCACATATGAGGTATCAGCGTACTCGGGAAAAATTGCACAACAACTTTGGGGGTTCTAATTTCTCCTGTTAACATTGGGAAAAAAAATTGGGACTAAAAATTATTTTTGTGGAAAAAAAATGATTTTATATTTTCACGGCTCTGCGTTATAAACTTCTGTGAAGGACTTGGAGATTCAAAGTGCTTATCACACATCTATAGGAGTTCCTTGGGGGATCTAGTTTCCAAAATGGGGTCACTTGTGGGGAGTTTCTACTGTTTAGGCACATCAGGGACTCTGCAAACGTAACATGACGCCCGAAGACCATTCCATCAAGTGGGCATTTCAAAACGTCACTACTTCCCATCCGAGCCCCGACGTGTGCCCATACAGTAGTTTTCTCCCACATATGGGATATCAGCATACTCAGGACAAATTGGACAACAACTTTTGGGGTCTAATTTCTCATGTTACCCTTGGGAAAATAAAAAAATTGGGGACTAAAAGATCCTGATTGTGGAAAAAATATGATTTTTTTATTTTCATGTCCGGGCGTTATAAACTTCTGTGTAGCCCTTTGGGGTTCAAAGTGCTCACCACACATCTAGATAAGTTCTTTGCGGGGTCTAGTTTCCTAAATGGGGTCACTTGTGGGGAGTTTCTACTGTTTAGGCACATCAGGGGCTCTGCAAACGTAACAAGATGCCCGCAGACCATTCCATCAAGTCGGCATTTCAAAGCGTCACCACATCCCTTCCGAGCCCTGACGTGTGCCCAAACAGTGGTTCCCCCCCACATATGGGGTACTAGCGTACTCAGGACAAACTGGACAGCAACTTTTGGGGTCCAATTTCTCCTGTAACCATTGTGAAAATAAAAAATAGTGGGCTAAAAAATCATTTTTTGAGAAAAAATATGATTTTTTATTTTCACGGCTCTGCGTTATAAACTTCTGTGAAGCACCTGGGGGTTCAAAGTTCTCACTATGCATCTAGATAAGTTCCTTGGGGCGTCTAGTTTCCAAAATGGGGTCACTTGTGGGGGAGCTCCAATGTTTAGGCACACAGGGACTCTCCAAATGCGACATGGCAATCGCTAAATATTCCAGCATATTTTCCATTCAAAAAGTCAAATGGCGCTCCTTCCCTTCTGAGCCCTGCCGTGCGCCCAAACAGTGGTTTATGACCACATATGAGGTATCTATGTACTCAGGAGAAATTGCCCAACAAATTTTAGGATCCAATTTATACTGTTGCCCATGTGAAAATGAAAAAAACTGAGGCTAAAAGAAAATTTTTGTGAAAAAAAAGTACTTTCTTTTTTTTACGGATCAATTTGTGAAGCACCTGGAGGTTCAAAGTGCTCACTATGCATCTAGATAAGTTCCTTAGGGGGTCTAGTTTCCAAAATGGGGTCACTTGTGGGGGAGTCCCAATGTTTAGGCACACAGGGACTCTCCAAATGCGACATGGCAACCGCTAAATATTCCAGCATATTTTCCATTCAAAAGTCAAATGGCGCTCCTTCCCTTCTGAGCCCTGCCGTGCGCCCAAACAGTGGTTTTATGACCACATATGAGGTATCTGTGTACTCAGGAGAAATTGCCCAACAAATTTTAGGATCCAATTTATACTGTTGCCCATGTGAAAATGAAAAAAACTGAGGCTAAAAGAAAATTTTTGTGAAAAAAAAGTACTTTCTTTTTTTGACGGATCAATTTGTGAAGCAACTGGGGGTTCAAAGTGCTCACTATGCATCTAGATAAGTTCCTTAGGGGGTCTAGTTTCCAAAATGGGGTCACTTGTGGGGGAGCTCCAATGTTTAGGCACACAGGGACTCTCCAAATGCGACATGGCAACCGCTAAATATTCCAGCATATTTTCCATTCAAAAAGTCAAATGGCGCTCCTTCCCTTCTGAGCCCTGCCGTGCGCCCAAACAGTGGTTTATGACCACATATGAGGTATCTGTGTACTCAGGAGAAATTGCCCAACAAATTTTAGGATCCAATTTATACTGTTGCCCATGTGAAAATGAAAAAAACTGAGGCTAAAAGAAAATTTTTGTGAAAAAAAAGTACTTTCTTTTTTTTACGGATCAATTTGTGAAGCAACTGGGGGTTCAAAGTGCTCACTATGCATCTAGATAAGTTCCTTAGGGGGTCTAGTTTCCAAAATGGGGTCACTTGTGGGGGAGCTCCAATGTTTAGGCACACAGGGACTCTCCAAATGCGACATGGCAACCGCTAAATATTCCAGCATATTTTCTATTCAAAAAGTCAAATGGCGCTCCTTCCCTTCTGAGCCCTGCCGTGCACCCAAACAGTGGTTTATGACCACATATGAGGTATCTGTGTACTCAGGAGAAATTGCCCAACAAATTTTAGGATCCAATTTATACTGTTGCCCATGTGAAAATGAAAAAAACTGAGGCTAAAAGAAAATTTTTGTGAAAAAAAAGTACTTTCTTTTTTTTACGGATCAATTTGTGAAGCACCTGGGAGTTCAAAGTGCTCACTATGCATCTAGATAAGTTCCTTAGGGGGTCTAGTTTCCAAAATGGGGTCACTTGTGGGGGAGCTCCAATGTTTAGGCACACAGGGACTCTCCAAATGCGACATGGCAACCGCTAAATATTCCAGCATATTTTCCATTCAAAAAGTCAAATGGCGCTCCTTCCCTTCTGAGCCCTGCCGTGCGCCCAAACAGTGGTTTATGACCACATATGAGGTATCTGTGTACTCAGGAGAAATTGCCCAACAAATTTTAGGATCCAATTTATACTGTTGCCCATGTGAAAATGAAAAAAACTGAGGCTAAAAGAAAATTTTTGTGAAAAAAAAGTACTTTCTTTTTTTTACAGATCAATTTGTGAAGCACCTTGGGGTTCAAAGTGATCACTATGCATCTAGATAAGTTCCTTAGGAGGTCTAGTTTCCAAAATGGGGTCACTTGTGGGGGAGCTCCAATGTTTAGGCACACAGGGACTCTCCAAATGTGACATGGCAACCGCTAAATATTCCAGCATATTTTCTATTCAAAAAGTCAAATGGCGCTCCTTCCCTTCTGAGCCCTGCTGTGCGCCTATACAGTGGTTTATGACCACATATGAGGTATCTGTGTACTCAGGAGAAATTGCCCAACAAATTTTAGGATCCATTTATCCTGATGCCCATGTAAAAATGAAAAAATTGATGCTAAAAGAAAATTTTTGTTGGAAAAATTAAAATGTCCATTTTTTCCTTCCACGTTGCTTTAGTTCCTGTGAAGCACCTGAAGGGTTAATAATCTTCTTGAATGTAGTTTTGAGTAGCTTGAGGGGTGCAGTTTTTATAAAGGTGTCACTTTTGGGTATTTTCTGTCATATAGACCCCTCAAAGTGACTTCAAATGTGAGGTGGTCCCTAAAAAAAATGGTTTTGTAAATTTTGATGTAAAAAGGAGAAATCGCTGGTCAACTTTTAACCCTTATAACTTCCTAACAAAAAAAAATGTTGTTCCCAAAATTGTGCTGATGTAAAGTAGACATGTGGGAAATGTTATTTATTAACTATTTTGTGCCACATAACTCTCTGGTTTAACAGAATAAAAATTAAAAATTTGAAAATTACAAAATTTTCAGAATTTTCGCCAAATTTCCATTTTTTTCACAAATAAACGCAAAAATTATCGACCTTAATTTACCACTAACATGAAGCCCAATATGTCACGAAAAAACAATCTCAGAATCGCTAGGATCCGTTGAAGCGTTCCTGAGTTATTACCTCATAAAGGGACACTGGTCAGAATTGCAAAAAATGGCAAGGTCTTTAAGGTCAAAATAGGCTGGGTCATGAAGGGGTAAAGGATATGCAGCCATTTGATCCCTCCGATTCTCTTTCCGAGTCCCTTAAAATCTGCCTTTCTGAAATCTAAACTTGAAGTCTGAGTCTTCACAGGTCTTCCTCCTCTAGTTATACAAAATTCTAAAATAGCATGGTCGCTACCTCCTAGGGTCCCAGCCACTTTTAACTCCTCAACCATTTCCCCGTAGATCATGGTGATAAATTCTCACGGGAAGCCACTGAGCTTGAACTGCAGTAAACTCAGTGACTTTTTCCCACGGTGCTAGTGGGGATCTCATCGAGGTCACTGCAGTTCAGCCCTGCTGGGAACGCAGCCTCAGTGACCATCAGTAACCTCGATGAGGTCACTGACACTGCGATTGCAGCAGCTCATTCACCAGTGGTTCTCAGCCTGGATGGTCGCATCTTGGCACTATCCAGGTTGAAACTATTAATAGCCCAAACATGGATTACGGCGTGGGACAGAACGACAGACAGGTATGGTATATTGTTGTTTTTTTTATTTTAGTTTTATTACAGGAGAACGAGGACTTTGGTGGGAATTAGGCATTAGGTGAGTATAACTGTGCTTGTCATTTTTAAATAAAATGGAAAACTGTGTTTAGTCTTATTTAAAATAAAGGACTTTATTCTGGCTGTCTTTATTTACCATATAACTATAGGATTAGTAATGGATAGGTTTCTTATAGATGCTTCGCCATTACTAACCCATGGGCTTGATGTCACCTGACAAAACAAAGGTGACATCAACCCCACAAATATGAACCCCACTTGTGACCGCTACAGGGCAAGTGGGAAGAGCCGTGCAAAGCGCCAGAATTGGCGCATGTAATAGATGTGCCTTTTCTGGGCAGTTGCGGGCTGCAATTTTTAGGCTGGGGGCCAATATGCATTTTTTGTATTTATTTACAGGAGCGGCTGAAGAATACTCCAATCCGCTGCTCCTACTCTCACTGTTATTAGCAGTAGTAGGTGTCAGCTGATGGGAGCTGTAGTCCCATCAGCTGACACTACTAACCGAAGGTAAACTTTAAACCTCCGATCACATCTGAGCGCTCACGCTGTCTTCTGACAGTGTTGGAACTGTCACTCTCTGACCGGTGGGGATGATTTCATTGCCGATCAGATGTACTACACCGTTGTTTCCCACACTGTCACACAGTGTGCGAATCACCGGCTTTTGTGCTTGCTTGGCTATATTTGGCGATCGTGAGCCGAACCAAATATAGAAATATTCGCTTATCTCTACTCTCTACGCCTTGGAGGTCCTGGAAAGCCCTGCTGCTAGCATTTTGTTAGAGCAGGTCTTTAGTGCCACTGTCGGTTTTGTAACGAATAGGCACCTCAGCCTGTCAACTGAAAATGCTGACAGGTTGACTCTTATCAAAATGAACAAGGGCTGGATTGGGCCAGACTTCTCAACACCACCAGATGACAGCAGAGGAACATAAACTCAAATCCAGTTTTTTTTTTCTCTGGTCTATTCACATGCACCTGTTCCCACCCAAACATGGGTAAGCGCTTCAGGATTTCGTCTATTTTGTGTCGTCATCCTCCTTCACTTCCATATCAACTGGGTGATCATGCTACCCTCGCTATACATTTTTTAAGTGTGTTTATGATGTGCGCATTAAGAACTTTTAAAGGCCTACTTCTAACTTTTATATATAATATATATATAAATACCCCCAGAGGAAATTGTTTTTTAGCCATGCACTTAGTGCATGCACCTTACCAGTCTGGGATTCCTACTCCTTAATAATGGGAAAAAATGTTTTCTGAGTCTCTCCACTAGGTCTCTTCAAATGGGTATTGGAGTGCCTCCTTCTAATTTTTGGTATCCCTTCCACTTTGTGAATACACTTTACCAGTCTAGGAAACCCACTCGTTAGTAATGGGAAAAATGCTTTTTGAGGCTCTACCTTCTATTTGAGAGAATATTTTTGGAAACCAAGAGAGCCAGTGGGTTCTATTAGTATATGATCCAGTGACTGGTTGTGGACTGTCAGGTGGTCGTCACATAGGGAGTTTTCACACTGCATACAGAATTTCACAGCCGGGACAAGAGACTTTGTTCAGTAAGTACAGAAGATCCTGGTCTCCTCGATATCAGGCAGAGTAAATGCGAAATGCTCCACTATATTCCCCAGCAGGTTTGATGAAATAACAGTCCTTGATGCTGCTACTTTAAACTAATTGCTATTTTCAGGGCTAAGTCAAATAGATTCTATTCTGTTATAATAATACCGCTCTTATCTGCAATTCGTCTCAGGTGAGGTGTGGCAGTAGGAATAGCATATTACAGGAATCTAGTCAGGGATTATTGCCTTATAAATTCGAAGTCTTCTGCTTTTTTCCATGGCGTTATTAAATGATTCATGTTTTTTTTGATGTTCCGTACTGAGAAATTAATCAAAGCAGGCAAAATTAACTGATTTAATGTGTCCATTCACAGTTTCTCACTAGCATCTGTATGTAAGAAGTAGTGACGAGAGACTTTACATTACTGGAGCTGGAATTACCACTTCTGAACTCTCCAGTGCTTTGTTTTCATCTACTTCTGGGTGCTTCTTTAAGTATGCTTGGGGTCATTGTCCTGCTGGAAAACCCATGACCTAGGATGGAAATCAAGCTTTAAAACCCCAAGCATTACATTGCAACTCAAAATCGTTTGAGACTATTCTCATTTCATGATGCCTTGCACATAGTCAAGGCACCCAGGGTCAGAGGCAGCAAAACAACCTCAAAATATCTTTGAACCTCCACCAAATTTGACTAACTACTGTGTTCTTTCATTTGTAGACCTCATTTCATTTACAGTAAACAGAATGATGTGCTTTACCAAAAAGCTTTCTTGGTCTCATCTGTCCACAAGACGTGTGCTGGAACTCTAAAAATAGTGGGAGCCGCCTGCTGACCCTCTATAAATTGTGAGGGCCACCTGCTGCCCCTCTAAGTTTCAAACTTTACAGTATTAATACGAAAAAGAAAATTTGCTCATCTCAGATGTATACATTATATTGCATTAGCAATGAATAGTTGTCTGTTGACCCTCTGAAAATGCTTAGTGAGGGCTGGCTGCTGGCCCTCTAAACCTGTTGAGTAAGGGCCGCCTGATGGCCCTCTGACAATAGTGAGAGCCAACTGCTGGCCCTCTACAAATAGTGATGGCCACTTAATGGACCTGAAATTGTTTTGTAGCTTTCAGTCCCTCCTTCATAAATTAAACAGGAGGTGTCTGATCATGTCTCCCACGCCACATGGACAGATAAGGTAGTAAATGATAAAATTACATTTCCAAGGGGTGGAGGAGCATTTTTTCCCTCTTATTTATTTTGCCTTACATACAAGTCATTATACAGGAAAGAATGTTTCTTAACCTTTTTCCAGTAAAATCCATTTTATCTTCGGTTTGGAATGTTTTATTGTCATAAAAGTGGCGTAATACTCTGACAACATTGTCTCAGCAGCGAACTGGGAGTCAGAGATGCGTCCAGGTGTCTTTCCCCGTGCTGTTCCAATGTAATTTCAGCACTGTTTCCATCGATTTCAGCAATTTTTAGATGCCCTTTAGACCTCTGGGGGGCCCCCGTAAAAATGTTTGAATTTCCCATTAACTTCCATTATACTTGTTACTCAGTTTGAGCACCCGAGCATTACGATTAGCTTGACTTGAGTAACGAGTATCTGAGCATTTTAGTGCTCGCTCATCACTAGTGGATAGGCATAGTTGATGGTGGTCGAGTCCATTTAAGGTGTCCAATGGCCTCATTGGTGGCGGTTTAGGCATCAAGTGTAAGATGCAGACAAGTTATGGTGGACCCATTGTAACTAATAGAGCAGGGTTCCCCAACTCCAGTCCTCATGGCCCACCAACAGATCATGTTTTCAGGATTTCCTTTGTATTGCACAGGTGATGCAATTATCACCTGGGCAATACTAAGAAATCCTGAAAACATGATCTGTTTGTGGGCCTTGAGTTGGGGAACCTCGTAATAGAGGATGTAAAACCTCATGGTGGTGAAGAGACTCGGCTTTGGTGGCCAGCCTCAAGGACATTGTAATGGTAATGTCAACCAGGGCGGGCTCAGTGGTTAAGCACAGGAGTGAGGATACCCCAGTGCGTGCCGCCCCTTTATGGCTGTCTGTCCTGGTGCTATATGTCAGACAGCGGGGGCGATCACAGTACTGGTGAATCCCAATGTACTAGCAACTTCACCTAACTCCTACTGGGATTGTTTTAATCCTGTGATTTAAATAAAGCTGTGGCCATTTTGACAACCAACGTAATGTGTTTTGTGTATTTATTCCAGTATCGGGGTTTACTGTAGTTATGGTTGTTTTATGATGGAGTGGGGGTCCGTCCCGTACCCAGAAGTCATGTACTCATCCCTTAGCAGTTCAGCCTCTTATCAGCTTCTGGTCTGATGCCATCTTGTATTTTGGATCGCACCCAGCTTTCTCTGCTCTCTACAAAATGCCGCCATGACGGATTATGTATAAACCACCACAATGAGGCTCTGCCATCGCCAATTCTCATTTATTTATTACAAAGAGATTTCCACTTGTTAAAAAGGAGTTTTGTATAAAAGTTGGCACTTGTGAACCAGTTACACGAAGGGAGGTGGGGTAAATAGCAGAGTCCCCTGTGCCCAGTATCCACCCTGTAATACAATAATCCTCCAACCCTCCCCCCAACATAGTCTTCTTAAATACACACAAAGCGACCGCTGGTTTCTGAAGTATAATAAATACGTTTCTGAGATACACATAGAAATGGCTGCTGGCGGAAATGTGCAAGAAATGGAGCCCGGTCTGGAGGGAGAAGAGCAGAGATCCCGCGGTAATACTGACAAGTGATGTCCTCAGATGGCCGAAGATGAGGTGCAGAAATCCCAATGCTCCCATATAAACACTAGGACTGAGGGAACGGCTAGCCTCTAATTCAGGAAGAACATGGAAGAACGAACCGCTCACCATAGACCCTCGTCTTAGTCATTCCCCCAGTTGTACACGTAGTAGTACCTTCATCCGGGGCAGTGGAGGATAATACTGACCTGGCGGACTAATAGTGACAGCGCTGCGAAGGGTCGGGTTTATAATGACCTGGTGCAGTGTTATAAGTTACAGGTAGCTTATGAATCTCTTCATCTACTAACAAGCAGCGTCTTCATAATGGTGAGCAGGCTGCAGCCATCCGGGCACAAGGACACATAGTCCACCTTATGGTATTTCCATGGTGGCCATGCCACAGGATGGAGCAGTCATAAGGCAGGTCTGTGATATGAGAGAAAGGTCCCTCAACGTCACATGGTGAGAGGAAGAAGAAAGAAAAGCTGACTGCAGATTGGAGCATGAGGAGGGTCACGGCTAATGAACGGGGTGAAGATGACGGACATACAAGACACACAGGACAATGGCATCTCCACGTGTAACCCCAGCACCTCACACAGTTCGATTAGTACCGTACATGCAATGATAGGGACTGACACAACCCCGACATCATAGCCATGAGCACATAGCGCTGGACGACTCATCCATGGAGGCAGGAGTTATTGCTTAGTCACAGATGAGCCATCTTCAGCCTGAAGAAGCAGGACAAGAGGGTCTGAGGCCCCGGTTATAGGACTATTGACAGCACCACAGGAACCTCCATGTCTTTGCATAGTGAGAGAAAAACATGAGCACTGGACACTCCAGCTCCAGATCCTGGCTGCCATCCAGAAATATCACCAAGTCTATCTCAACCTCCTTTATGTTGACGAAGGGTGCGAGACAAGCAATAGTGCAAGGTCAGAAGTCCCTGGGAGCGGACATAAGGCTTTGTGTGTAGGCTCATCTCTCGGGTTCCCATATATTAGGCATATCGTCATCTACCAGTCCCAATATAACATATCAGGGCTTCTGCGTTCTGAAGGTCTCCATGACCAGGTGTCCATCACTGTAGACCAAAGAGATAATACAAAGGAAGGAAGAAGTAACAGGCGGCTCAAACCTAGAAGAAGACTTCTACATCTGCGAAGAGACTGAAACAGGATGTGTGCTGCTGGCATAGAGCAGGTGTAGTGCTCGTGTTATGCTGGGGTTGTAGTGTTCTGAGTACAGATTATTACAGTCATGTCCAGTGGTCTGGTCATGTTGGGCATCGTAGGTCTGTATATAATATAATTGTAGTATGGTCACCTCTGACGGTCGAAATGTTGTGGGCTGTGTTAACCAATTGATCTCACACAGACAAGTAGAGAATATTTTACACTTTCGGAGACTTTTCATTTTTTGTTGTCCGGCTTTAAAACTTCCATAAATATCCTTAGAAACTAAAATGCACGAGTTTGTGCCAGGAGCAGATTTGTAGACGCATTTCGTACTTGCCTCCTGACATTTAACCCCTGTCAGTCTGAAGTCAGATTTAGTCCACGAAGAAGAGCGGACGTAACGCGCATCAGATAACCGTATAGAATACCATTCCCATCATCGTGGACTACGACCCCCAATATCACACCTCCTGTATAGATAACCTATCCCAATTACAATCTGCAGTCTCCACCACACAAGCCTTCAAAGTGCTCATGTCACATTCATTATACTTACAGTATGCTTCATCTACCTTTTCACCAATCTATTCACTACACTTTTCATGGAAGCAAACTTTCCTTATATTATCTTTTGTTCTAGGTCTCATATTTGGTCCACAGTCTTGTCCTAGATTTTATCTCTCTCCAGAGTCCTCTCCTAGGTCTCATATCTGGTGCAGAATTTTGCCCTAAGTCTTATCTTGGTCAAGAGTCCTGTCCTAGGTCTTATCTCAGTCCAGAGTCCTGTGCTATGTCATTTATAAGGTCCAGAGACCTGTCCTAGGTACCATATCTGTTCCACAGTCATGTACTAGGTCGTGTCTCAGTTGAGTCCTGTCCTAGGTATTCTCTCCAGTCAGAGTCCTGTCCTATGTCACATATATGGTCCAGAACCATGTCCTAAGTCTAATATCTGGTCAAGAGTCTTTCTTTAGGTCTTATCTCAGTCCAGAGTCTTATCCTAGGTCATTTATGAGGTCCAGAGACCTGTTCTAGGTCCCATATCTGGTCCACAGTCTTGTACTAGGTCTTATTTCGGTCCAGAATGTTGTTATAATTCTCATATGTGGTTCAGAGTACTGTCTTTGGTCACACATGATCCTAGGAGAAGACCCTGGACCATATATGTGACCTATGACAGTAATCTGGATCACATATCTGGTCCATAGTCCTGTCCTATGTCCCATATCTGGTCCAGAATTATGGTCGAGCAAATATGACCTTGATTATACATGAAATTCTGGTGATCCTGATGTGGAGCCTGGATATGTCACAGTTCTTACAGATTGGATACAGCTGCTGGTTAGCAGGTCCCGCCTGATATGTAAAAAAATGCTGAAAAATAATATTAGCTGCCATTCTAGGGCAGGACTGCATGATGGTCAGCATTATAGCTGAGAGGAGCATGGACATTAAAAGTCTTTCTTCTGAAGCGTATTGTCCCACGCTGCAGAGACCTGAAGCTGCCTACCCCTGGTCAACAGAGGGAACCTCAAAAGAATCTCATGGAGGCAATACCCATAAACTTGGCCTTAGAAATAACTAAGATGGGTCTGTCCGAATTCTTCCTTGCATTATTGACTTCATACTCTGCCTACATTATGGTTGTTAAACTTTTAGTCTCTTATCATAAGAAACTTTTTCACCAGTTCGGACTTTTCTTTTTCCCATATATCAGTATCATCATGGTCACTGATCTTTTTAAATTCTTAGCTCCCCATCACCAGAAGGATCTAAAGTATGTTCTGTACTGAGGACTGAGGCAGATGGGCCCTGGGAGATCCCAAATGGGGAGACGACAGGTGAGCGTGCTGCGAGAGGAGACAAAGATGGGGAGAAGCTGGGGGTATAATGGAAGAGGAAAGAGAAGCTTCATGAGTTATAGGGGAGCGACGTAGGGATGAGAAGTTAGGGAAGGTTCTGGCCACCGCAGGCTTCGGAGGCACGGTTTTAGCACCAGGATGAGCTACAGACGTGATGAGAGGAGGTGGATCGATACGAGGTTGAGGAATTGCTTTTGGTTTAGGCTGGAAAGGTTTTCTTAATGCTGACTCATCCTTGAGCCGAGCAATCTCCATGAACACACTGGCCAGTGGCTGAAATTGGGGACACCAGTTCAGCAAATAATCCCAGTTGTAGCTGCCACGTAATTCCTCATCGCTAGCAACAATAGCTGTCAATGATCCTTCTACAGACGGTTTGCCATCTTCAGGGAAAGAATAATCCTTTGGGTGTGACATATTTAACCCACATCCCACCCCCATAAAAGCACCTCCTCCCCCGCTATCATCTCGATAGATTGTCGTCTGGCCAGAACCCTTCTTGTTCTTGAACCATTGTCCGCTGTCCATAGAGGGGTCACATGAGATATCAGACAGCTGATCAGCATCTTGTTGTATCCCAGAATCTGGACCACGAGCAGAGATGTGCTCCTGCATGGAAGATGTAATGCTTGCCACTCGTGGATATTCATTGATCATACGGATCTCATCGTCTTCCGCAGCTTCAGCGGAGCCTCTGCCACTAGAATGTGAGGGATCTAGAGAGCCTCCTCTAGTGTAAGGTCCATCCACTGCAGAAGAGTCCATAGAATAACCTGGAAGAGTTTGGTGATAAATTCGATCTCCACTACCAAGTCCTGATTTATCATGACCCATCCTTTGCAGAGTGCTGCCTTGCAAATTGTCCAGTTGGGCATCAACTTCTTCACTTTTTTTTTGCATTCCCCGGGACCTGCATACCACCAGAATAATTGCAACTGCAGCTAAAACCACAACGACTGCCAGTGATGAAGCTACAGATACTATGAGTAATAAATTCAGGTCTGGGGCCAAACCAAAAGATGTGTGTGTAATGTCCACTGTCAGCTGAGCAATGGCCACCCGTGAGGATGGTAGAGGGCTGTGGGCATGGACCTCCAGAGTCATTTCCCTGGTCTCTCTCTTTGAGCGTCCAGAGCGGTGTCTCTGACCATCCACCTTCAAATACACCTGACCCGTTGTTTCATTAATGCCAAAGTAGGGTGATGGCTTAGAGAAGGAATAAAGGACCACACCGTCAGCACCTTCATCCTCATCTGTGGCCTGGACCCGCCCGATAATCTGTCCTTTGTTAGCTCCTTCTGGCACCTCAAAATTGAAGTATGGGGTGACAAATGCAGGGTCGTACTCATCTTCCCCCATCACGAGAACTTGCACAGTAACTGTTGCAGAAAAATTTCCTGCATCTGTGGCTTTTATCACCATATTGAAGGTTTTGCTGCGCTCGTAATCAAAGCTCTGCCGGGACAGAAGTTCTCCAGAAGTCCTGTTCACAGAAAAGACATCTCTCCCAGTAATAAGTCCTGGCTCCATAGCTGGAAGCTCCACTACTGTATACAGCAACTGGCCAAACATTCCCGTGTCCAGGTCAATGGCATGAATAATGGTAAGTAAGGTGTTTGCTGGTTTGTTTTCCCTGATACTTGTGGTCAGAATCTGTACTGGAAAGTAAGGCTTGTTGTCATTGATGTCCCGAACTTCCACAGTCACAGGAGCAAGTGCGAAATTTACCAGGCCGCTGTTGCCATCAAAAGCTAGGACTACCAAGGTATGCACAGCTTGCCGCTCCCTGTCCAGCTGACGCACCAGCCTAATACCGCCGGTCGCCTCATTAATCTGAAAGAGTCGACTCTCATCCCCAGATGTGATCCTGTAATGCACCATGCCATTTTGCCCAGAGTCGGAATCTTGCGCCAATACCCGCAGGACCTCGGAGCCGACCGGCGCAGCCTCGCTAAGAAGTACGTTGTAGTTCGGCCGTGGAAATACTGGAGGATTATCATTGACATCCAGGACAGTGATGAGTACGTGGACCGAGTGACTTCTTTGAGGAACGCCTCTATCCGATGCCCCCAGGGTAAGATTATAGGAGTGAGTGCCCTCAAAATCGAGAGGATCCGTTAAGATGATAGAACCAATCTGCTGAAATTGTCCATTCCAGAAGCGCAGTCCACTCTGTACCTGGAACACGTTACCGACATTCCCGCTCAGAATGGTGTAATCCAGGACTGAATTCTCTGGGGTCAAGTCGGCATCCGTGGCCTCTAAAATCAAGATGGTGCTACCGAGTGGCAGGTCCTCTGGTATGGCAGCCGTGTACTGTGCCTGTGGGAATGTCGGCACGTGGTCATTAACATCCAGAACTAGGATCTGCACTGTGACAAGAGAAGCCAGACTTGGAGATCCTTGATCTCGAGCTTCGACAAGCACATCCACCAGAGGCCACGCTGTGTCCAATTCCATCGGCTCCTTTGTGAAGAGGGTCCCTGAAAAGAAAAGCAAAGAAGAGTTACTGACCACACCAAAAACATAAACCAGAAGATGTTGGGTAATCTTTGAGCTAAGCCTTGTGTCGCAGGAAAGTGAGCCCACCAAAACCCCCGCATGGTGCAGTCAAGTAAATAAGTACACCCCAGTGAGAATACATGTGACCTATGAGTTCATAGTCAGATCTACTCCTGACTCACACTGAACATGAAGGGATGGAAGTGACCAAGAACAAGTCTACTACACAGCAATTCATTACTCAGATCTGCCATGTATTCTCTTCTGAAAAAGTAAGTGCCCCCTAATCTTGGGTATTGTGATCTTCAGCTGAAGAATGTTTCCCGGTGTGATGCTTCTTGGGGCTTCTTGTGTGTGCAGTGCGTTACCCATGATCCAACAGCACCTCCATGAAATGTTTATCTGAGCTGTGACGTCCAGGCTACCTCCTTTTCTTTCTTCAGCCACCTCTTGATGATGAGAGTTATAGTCACGTCACCTCGTGCTGAGTGTTAGTCTTCTGATAGACTAGTTTCCCCCAGCCACTTCTGGTGTAATGAAGAATTTATGAATGACTCTGTGATGGTGACCTTCCCAAACCAGAACATCTCCAACACCATGCTTTACACTGCAGGGTTTAGGTTTTCTGTTACTATGCAGGCAATGGTTCTCACATGTCTTTAGGTCTTATACTTTTATATAACACAGGACTGTACAAAAGTCTTAGGCAGGTGTAGGATAAGTGCTGCAGAATAAGAAGCTTCATACATAGAAGGGTTAATACACGGATTTTGGTAAAGACTTACCTGTAAAATCCTTTTCAGCGAAGGAAGGAAGAGAGACACAGTATTCATTACTGATGGGTAGGCGGAGCCCCAGATCAGGATGTTACCTCAGATCAAAAGAGTGATGACTGGCTGGCCCCTCCAGCTCGGGCTCCTCCTACTCAGCTCCAGTCGTACCAAAGCTTTTAGGAAAAGAGCCAAGATCACCAGCGGAGCAACATAACCCCTTCTGAAGGAACTTCAGAGAAAAAACACAAGGATACAGGTTATGCATGCAAAGAAAGCCAAAAACCACAGAGTTCCAGGTACTACTCACGGAACCTGACTACTGCGATGAGCTGGCGATGCTGGAACAGAGCCTTAGCGCGCTGACCTCAGCCCAGATAATCGCTATCAGATAAGGGTCGCGCTGCATCTGAAAACATCAACACACTTCTGCCGTGGGAGGGTGCTGTGTCTCTCTTCCTTCCTTCGCTGAAAAGGATTTTACAGGTAAGTCTTTACCAAAATCCGTGTTTCAGCTGCAGATGAAGGAAGAGAGCCACAGTATTCATTACTGATGGGACGTCCCAAAGCAGTTCAAAAATAAGGGTGGGAAAAAACCAACAAAAGGCAGAAACCCAACAACCTTAACAACAAAGCGCAACCAGCGCTAAACACAAGTTCATCCAGAACTTTAAACTACAGCTGCCTGCAGGACCCTACGTCCGAGGGCTGCATCAGCGGAAGCACTGACGTCCACTTTATAAAACCTTGTAAACGTGTGGACAGAGCGCCAAGTCGCCGCTCGGCAAAGCTGCACTGCCGAAGCACCTTGATGAAAAGCCCACGATGAAGCCACAGCTCTCGTGGAATGGGCTCGAATCTTAATCGGGCAAGATTCACCCCGAAGACGGTAAGCTTCCAAAATAGCTGACCGGATCCAACGAGCTATAGAACCCTTGGAAGCTCGTTGACCACGCCGACGACCTGCCGGAACCACAAACAGGGAGTCCGTCTTACGAAAACCTTGAGTAATAGATAGATAAAACTTCAAGGCCCGCACTAAATCCAATGTGTGTAAATCTCGCTCTTTCGTATTCTTCGGATCCGGACAGAGTGAAGGCAACACAATATCCTGGTTAACATGAAATTGTGACACCACTTTAGGCAAAAAATCACCCCGAGTGCGAAGCACTACACGATCCGGAAAAAACTCCAGAAAAGGAGGCGAACAAGAAAAAGCTGCCAATTCAGAAACTCTCCTCAAGGAAGTGACTGCAACAAGGAAAGCCACCTTCCAAGAAAGTAAAGAAAGGCTAGCAGAAACCATAGGTTCAAAAGGTTTATGCTGAAGAGCCTCCAAAACAAGGTTGAGCCGCCAAGGAGACACGGGTGCCTTCCGCGGCGGAAACTTACGAGAGATACCTCGGAAAAAGGAGAGCACGTCTCTATTCGAAGCAATGGTTCTCCGGAACAATAAGGACAGAGCAGAAATCTGACCTTTCAGAGTGCTAACTGCCAAACCCTTGTCTAGCCCATGCTGCAGAAAAGCCAACAGGTTGGGAATGGAAAATTTTCTCGGGTTCCGAGAAGACCCCAAACACCACGAAAAGAAGGTTTCCCAAATTTTGTGGTAAATCCTAGAAGTAGCCGGACATCTTGCAGCACGAAGGGTAGCAATGACCTCGGCTGAAAAACCTCTACGGGTCAAGATTTCGGTCTCAAGAGCCACGCCGTCAAACGCAGGGACATCAAGTCCGGATGACAAACGGGCCCCTGAGTCAACAAGTCCGGTTGAAGAGGGAGTGGAAACGGAGGTGCCGCCAACAGCGACATTATTGTCGAGAACCACACCCTTCTTGGCCAGTCTGGAGCTATCAGAATAGCTGGAATTCTCTCTAGTCTGATCCGACGCAGCACTAGAGGAAGTAAGGATATCGGCGGGAATACATAGATCAGCTCGAACTGATCCCACTGAGCCACTAGAGCATCCACCGCCACCGCCTTCGGGTCCTTGTACCTGGACATGAATGTCGGTAACTTGGCATTGGACCTGGATGCCATCAAATCCACTTGGGGGGTTCCCCAGCGAGAGCACAGTAGTGCAAAGACTTCCGGGTGGAGGCTCCATTCCCCGGGATCCATCCTTCTGCGACTGAGAAAGTCCGCTGTAATATTCTGAACCCCTGGAATGTGAATCGCCGAAATGGCTGGTACATTGGCCTCTGCCCAAATCAGAATTCGGGACACCTCTACCATGAGTCTGGAACTCCTTGTCCCACCTTGGTGATTGATATACGCGACAGCCGTCGCATTGTCTGTCTGCACACGGACTGGCAGACCGCTCAAAGGGACCGTCCAATGTTGGAGGCAAAGGAAAATCGCCCTCAATTCCAGGATGTTGATCGGAAGCACAGACTCTTCCGGTGACCATACCCCCTGAATCCAGAGATTGTTCCAAACACCCCCCCAGCCCGTCAGGCTGGCATCGGTGGTTATGACTGACCACTTCAGAGGGAGGAAAGACTTCCCCAGGGAGAATGCCCCTGGACGTAACCACCATTCTAGAGAATCCCGCACCGCGCGAGAAATGGTGACACTGCAATCCAGCGATTGCGACTGATTCCATCGACTCAAGATGAACCTTTGAAGAGTCCTGGAGTGGAACTGGGCAAAAGGAATTGCCTCCATGGACGCCACCATCAGTCCCAGAAGACGCATACACTTCCGTAGGGACATTGCCGTTGAGGATATCATAATCTGTACATGTCGAAGAAGACATGACTGTTTGTCTGGTGGTAGGGAAACTACCGACCGAAACGTGTCGAGATGCATTCCCAAAAAGAGAATTGTCCTCGATGGTTCCAGGGACGACTTCTCCCAATTGACCAGCCAACCGAAGTCTTTCAGAAACTGAAGAGACAAATCCCGAGCCGTCAACGCCTCCTCCTCCGAGGAAGCCACGATCAAAAGATCGTCCAGATAAGGGAGAATCGTAATCCCCTGTCTTCGAAGGAGTGCCATGAGGGGCGCCAGAATTTTTGTAAAGACCCTTGGCGCTGAGGCTAAGCCGAACGGCAGAGCCACGAACTGGTAATGATTCTGACCTATGGCAAATCGAAGAAAGCGCTGATGAGCCTTTCCGATGGGAATATGCAAATAGGCGTCGCGAATGTCGATTGACACCAGAAAATCGTTCTGTGACAGAGCTGCCACAACGGAACGAAGCGACTCCATGCGAAATTTCCGGGCATGGACATGCCGGTTTAATCGCTTGAGATCCAGAATCGGGCGAAATTTGTTCTCCTTTTTGGGAACTATAAAAAGGTTGGAATAAAAACCTTTCCCTCGGTCCTCTGACGGAACCGGTATCACTACACCCTTTTGTAGTAGCGATTCGACCTCTCGCTGTAGAGCGACAACAAGCTCGGGTTCCGACGGAACGCGAGATTGACAAAAAACATTTTGGGGGTTGAGAAGCAAACTCTATGAAATAGCCTGCCGACACTATCCGCGTTACCCAGGAATCTGGAACGCGAGCCATCCAAGTCTCCTTGAAAAGAAGCAGGCGACCCCCCACTCGAGAATCCTCGAGTGGACCCCTGGCGTCAATCCGACTTTGCGGGTTTCTTGTCAAGTTCCCGCTTGTTCTGGCGGAAACTCTGCTTCCAGGGAGTACGAGTTTTCTGAGAGGATTTCTTTCCTGAGAAAGAAGGACGACCCGATCCCCACGAGAGTGACTAGATCGTCCTCGGCCCCGAAAGGACCGCCGACCACTATAAACACCAGGCTTACTGGACACCGAGGCCATGGCCCTTCGCTGTGGTAATGCTGATTCCTTCGCCTTAGCCTTGGAAATCAGCTCTGTGAGGTCGGATCCAAAAAGATGGCCACCCTTGTAAGGTAAGGCCAACAACCCTTGTTTGGAAACTGCGTCCCCGGCCCACTGTCTGAGCCATAAAGCTCTTCTGACTGTGACCGCTGAAGCTTGCGCTTTGGCCAGCAGAGATGCCGTATCCAGACCGGCATCAAAGATATAACAGGCTGCCGTTTCTAACCATTCACAAGTTTCCCGTATCTCAGATAACGGAGATTCATTTTGCAACTCCGTCTTCAGACGTGCCAACCAGCTTAGAGAAGCTCTAGCAGCACACATGGATCCTAGCACTGCTCGAAATCCATGACCCGCAGCCTCATAGCTTGCTTTTGCCGCCAATTCTGCCTTTCTATCCAAAGGCTCCTGTAAGCTCGCTTTTCCCTTAATAGGGAGTAGAGAGGATTTACTAAGCTGAGACAAAGACACATCCACTTCAGGAGCAGAAGTCCAATTAGCCTTTAACTCCGTAGAGCAAGGATAAAGTGTATCAAAGAAATGCGTTCCATGAAAACGCTTATCTGGACATAGACGTTCCTCCTCTATTACACTATTAAGCTCATCCAGAGCTGGCAATGTTGTGCGCGAAGCACGGGACTCCTGGAACATGCGTGCTGATTTACCAGGACGACTAGTTACCTCCTCCGGTAACTGTAGTATATCTCTCATGGCTTCAATTAATGCCTCCGTACGCTTCGTCATAGAGGAACGCCCCTGCGGCTCGTCCGCATCTGAATCGGATATTTCTCCATCCGAATTTAAAGGGGAACTCTGCCCAATATCAGATACATCTGACTCGCTCCGTGTAGAGGCCGGTAACGGCCTGCGTCGCTTCCTCTGAGAGGAATTAGCAGACACATATTGACCTAAAAGGTCAGATAAGTTATTAATCGATCGAGCGATATCATCCAATTTTCCACCGCTGTCGACCGCAGCGCTAGACGCTGTGGAGGTCTGCGTATCTGATTGCCGCAATGGCACTGGGACGTGATCCGCGGCATCTGAACTCTGTTCAGACATGTCTCACCTGTATGAGCAGGTCAAAGCGGTAATACCAGCAAAAAACTATGCGGTTTTTTTTTTTTTTTTTTTCAAACGCTGAAGGGTTAACGCTCCACCAAGCAGAGTTACCCCAGCGGTATTCAGTCAGCAAATTTAGCTGGTAGAAATAACCCTCAAAGGGGTTAATATTGCAAACTCACCAAAATATATATATATTTGTGAGCCCCAGCCAATTTTTATGTCTCTGATGAGACTGCAGCTGCAGGATAGCGATCGCTGCGCTGCGGGGTGAGGAATCCGCACTCACCCAGCTGGCCGTGGTGTCTATATGAGGAGAGGAGCGGTCCGAGGAGCCCAGGAGCCTGAGTAATGGCCGCCACAGTGAGGGGGTCGCAGGAGAAAAGCCAGAGCGCGCGTCTTCCTGCTCAAAAGACCGGGATAGATAGGCCACGCCCCCTGCTAGCTCAAATAATGAGCGCGAACTCTCCCCGCTCCTGCTCCCTCTCTGTCCTGCAGCTATCTGCCTGCGGACAAAAAATCACCACATCTTCTTGTAACAGCGCTGTCACAGCAGCGCTGAAGCATACTGACATTACATGTAGTAGCGCTGTCACCGCAGCGCTGAAGCATACTGACATTACATGTAGTAGCGCTGTCACAGCAGCGCTGAAGCATACTGACATTACATGTAGTAGCGCTGTCACAGCAGCGCTGAAGCATACTGACATACATGTAGTAACGCTGTCACAGCAGCGCTGAAGCATACTGACATACATGTAGTAACGCTGTCACAGCAGCGCTGAAGCATACTGACATACATGTAGTAACGCTGTCACAGCAGCGCTGAAGCATACTGACATTAGTAATAGCGCTGCTCATTCAGACGCTAAAGCACTCACACATAATTATTATTAAAATTTGTGTGGAGTACTCACCAGCCAAGGCGCCACAGGGACCCTCAGGGGTTTCTGGCGCAGTGCCCATGCTTCCCCCCAGGGCGAAGAACGCAGTGACCGCACGTGTGGTTTGCGTTCCCGCCAGAGAAGCTCTCCTCATCCCCCAGGGCCGGCAAGGATTCTGCAGGGACTTTGAGTAAATACAGATCCGCCAAGGGAGAGGTTGGGGTACAGCAGCGCTGATACCCCTGAGACCTCTAGACCAACTAGTGATCCAAGTCTCCTGTCCGAATATTAAAATAATAAAATCTTCTGAGGAGCTGCATTAGCAGCGACCATCCTCTGGACCTCAAATCTTAGACTGGAGCTGAGTAGGAGGAGCCCGAGCTGGAGGGGCCAGCCAGTCATCACTCTTTTGATCTGAGGTAACATCCTGATCTGGGGCTCCGCCTACCCATCAGTAATGAATACTGTGGCTCTCTTCCTTCATCTGCAGCTGAAAATTATTTTTTATCAGTAGACAAAATGCATTGAAGAAAAGAGAAATGGAAATCCCATCAGTATCTGGTGACCGCCCGTCACATCCATCATCAGTATCTGGTGACTGCCCGTCACCTCCATCATCAGTATCTGGTGACCAACTGTCGCCTCCACCACTACTATCTGGTGACCACCCGCAGCCTCTATCATCAGCATCTGGTGACCACTGGTCACCTCCATCATCAGTATCTGGTGACCGCCTATCACATCCATTATCAGTATCTGGTGGACACCCATTACCACCGTTGCCAGTATCTGTGACCGCCCGTCACCTCCATCATCAGTATCTGGTGACCGCCCATCGCCTCCATTATCAGTTTCCTCCTTTTTCACATCACATGCACACAGGTTATGGAAGAGCTCGGCAGAAGGTTGTGCCAAACATCTTGGAGAACTGACCCCAGATCTTCGGTGTATGAGGCTTGTGCAGATAGTCCAGAAGTGCCATCAGCTCAGAAATGGCAGCAACCAGTGGAACCAGCTCACCATTTACTGTCTGGAGATTTCTGACCAGAAGTTGTCACCATGGAAGAATTGTGGCCAAAGGCCCCAGACCTTCTACATGGAAACAAGATTTGTTAAAACGTGGAATTTTCGGATGGAAAAGAAGCAGATTGTTTCTGGAGGCCAGAGAGCGGCACAATAATAAGGGTCTGCAGGATAAGGGACACAAGGTGGAGGGTCCAGCAAGTCTGTGGCTGAGTTTAAGCAGATGGAGTTGTGAATTTGGTCAGGATTAATGGCGCCCTCAATGCTGAGAAACCCAGGCAGATACAGACCCTTCATGTAATCATCCAGTCTGTCTCTTGTAGATATCTAATGCTTGCCTCCTGCACTGTGACCTCAGTGGTGGTGAGACCGTCCTGTAGGATGAAGTTTTGGCTTCTTAGAGACATCTTACTTCATTTTGGGTCCTCTGGCTATTCCTCCTTAACACTGGTGTTCTACAGTCAACTACCTGTGGAAGTAATGTGCCCTTCTCTCTAATAGTTGCCTCCTGCACTGTGACCTCAGTGGTGGTGGGATCGTCCTGTAGAATTAATTCTGGTTAATAAGAGAGATTATCACCATCTTTTGACTTCCTGCTGTTCCTTCTGGACATTGGTGGTCTCCTCCTGGCACCACCATGTAGATGTCTTGTATGTAGAAGGATTCCTGTTGTGAATGTGCTAGAGATGGTTTCTGAGCAGAGGGTCCCTCTGGTAGTTACAGACAGTACTGAACCTTTCAGCAAGGAATGGCAATCTGGAGTCACTGACTGGACTGATATAAGGGAGGTTCCATCCCATGATGGTCGCCGGTGATCAATTGTTCTTGTCTCAATTGTGGTTCCTGGTTCTTTTGGAAGTTGCTGGAGTCTTGCCTGCACCTGCTGCTTTCAGATAAGATATTTTCTGCTTTTCTTTTTGTGCTTGCTTTTTTCATAGTTTTCTGCACTTTTGTGGTCAGCCGGGTCCCCTCCTGGGGGCCTGTGCTCCTCTCAGTTTATCTGAAGCCACTGTTATTTGTTCATTTGCTTTTTCCTGTTTTTTCAGTGGCTGCGGCTTTGTTTTGTTACACCAGAGATCTGATTTAGGTGGTGGAGATCGTGTGATCTCAGTTTTTTTTGGCAATCAGAAGTGCTGGTATTTTTTAGGGTTTTTGTTGGATTGCAGTCAGAATTCTTTCCTGTACTTTTCTGTCTAGACAGATTTGGGCCCCAGCGTTTGCTTATTCTATTTTCTGTCTGTGTCCGTGCTATCTTCTTGTCTAACCGCCATTATATGTTTGGGGGCTTCCTATTTTCTTTGGGGATCTGCTCCGGGCAGATAGCTTTCATCTTTCTGCCTTTAGGTGTAGTTATCTCTCAGACTGTGACGAGGCGTCTAGGATCAACGTAGGAACGCTCCACAGCTACCTCCAGCTGTGTGGTTAGTTCAGGTTACTGCAATCCAATAGGTTCCAGCCTCTCTGGTGTATTACCGTTTTTGCTTTTTCTCCTCAGCTACCTAAACATAACAGATTCCTCATCAGACACATCGGCATCCTGAAACCTCTTTGTTCTGTGTCAGAGAGCTCTGTGGATCCTGGTGCTTCTCTGCGTTGGTGACATGTGCCGTAATGCACAAAGAAGACGCTGCATCGAGATCTTCCCATCAAGATATGTTCCATCTCTGACCTGCTGACCACACCCTAAAGGGAGTAACTTACTTTTTCATTGTGAAATTCAAATTAAGTCAATTTGTTGCATTTTGGCCACTTGCTTTGTCAGGAAGAAAGATGTTTATCTCATGTGCACATATAAACATTCATAGTTTTCAGGGTCGAAAGAAGACACTAGTCCATGGCGTTCACCTATAACTGAAGTCTGCCATGGGAGTGTTTGCATATGACTGCGGTTAGGGATGAGGGAGTCAGTAATATTTAGCTGGATTTACGCTGCACAATTATTGGAAAGGGCTGCTGAGTCCATGTGCACAGAGAGATCAGCTACTGATCTGATGGTTCTGTGCTCAGCGTGATCGGCGCAGGTCATCAGGCTATTATTGGAAAACATGGCACAGATCAGTGGTCACCTAATACCACAAGTCGGGTGGTGAATACCCAGACTTACCATTATTGGGATCGATGTGGAAGGAGCCGGTATCAGATGACAAGACCTTGTATATGACTCGGCCCATCTCCCCAGAGTCTCGATCAGTGGCAGAAATAGTGACCAGCGGGGTCCATGCCTGAGTGTGCTCCATGACAGTGACCTGACGGCAAGAAAATGATCCATTACTAAAGTCTTTACAAGCAAAGTGAACATTCCCAACAAAACCGGAGTTTCCGCACTACAATGCTGATTTTGGTGAGGATTTTTTAATTTTTTTGTGTATTTTTATGAAAAAGCAACAAAGCAAAAAGCAAGAGTGAAAAATTAACAAACAACCCACCTTCATGTCATCCGGTAGGGTGTGAGAAGATACATGAGGCGATATATACCAGCGCAGAGAGCCACACGCTGGCGGAGGCTTACCTGGTACAGGCTTTGTCTGAACTCGGGAGCGTTATCGTTGACATCCTGTAGGGTGAGCCTCACATCTGCCCGGGTCTGGTGCTTCCCATCAGATGTCTGTATTGTTAGAGTGTACGATGCCCGCTCCTCGTAGTCCAGGGGCTCCGTAAGCCATATGAGCCCACCATAACGGAATATGCTGAATGTGCTTCCAGGGGAGCCATCAATAGTCAGCAGGTACCACAGGTGCGGGCCGGAATCCACGTCATTGGCTGTCACCTGAGCGATTTCTGAGCCAATCAGAGCATCTGTAATGAGAGGATCGGTATTTGTGATTTGCCTTTAACTGATTAAAAAGATGCAATGATCAGTTCAGGAGAGACACGGTCATCACTGTGGACACGGGATGGGTGTAGGGCTGCAACAGCGCATCTCCCAGTCATGAGTTATTGGTAAATGTAGTGAAAGCACTTTGTGAATGTGACGACACAGCATTTAATCGTAATTATCCAGATGTAAAACCAGTAGGCCAAGAGACTTACGTTATTATCTTTATGTTGACTTTGGAATCTATGTGTCCAAGTACAAGCCTGAATGTGACTCTGGAGTTGCTGTTTGCTGTAAACTCATTGTCTGCTATCTTTGAGGGATAGAGACGCAGGGTAATTGAACAATAGATATTTGATAAAATGTTGATTGACCATTGTGTGGGACCCTGTGGCTTGTTGACTTGCAAAACATAGGAGGAAAAACTATGCAAATTGATTAAATACTCAAACAATGCGAATTAATCTCATTATATCTTCCTCTTGACCTCTGGGTGATGGCTTGAAGGACAACAGTTGTGAACTATATAGGGTAAATATGGCTCTGTAACAAGAGATACAAAGACCCCGAGGCTCTTTACAACCAGGAACACTCTACAGTAACAGCCAGGATATCATGGTTCCATCACGAGGGACACAGATTGGACATTCTACAGGATGTCAGCTTAGGGGACCGCGGCTCCGGCTGAAAGAATACAGATCTGCTCCAATGACCATGAATACGTTTGTGGAAGTCAAAATATCGACCCACCGATCACTTGAGCCCTTGGATACGTTTGGGAAAGCCAGGATTGGGACCCATCGGTCACCTGGCTCCATGGAGATGTTCGGAGAAGCCAGTATGTGACTTTCCCGTCACCTGGCCTTGTACCTCAATAGACTGTCAGCTTCCTAAGCTTGTTGTTACCTCCTCTCTGTGCATGCCATAGATGGGGTAGTCGGCCCTGGAAGCTCTGAAGTCACAGATGCTCTTATCCTGGTAATTCAGTGGAAGGATGAGACTCTGTAATTTGCAACATTTTGGGTATTTTGTTGGGACTGTTCTATATGTTATTGTCTGTTTTGTGGTTCAATAAAGCATTGCCACACTGTTTTACCATCACTCTGTGTTGTCTGAGTAGTATTATGCCTATGATAAAAGGACAGCAGGCGTTCAGTGGGATGATTCCTGGTCCATGTGGTCTCAGGCCAGAGGGTGAGAGGACCCACTGACCTCCGTTTCTCCACACAGCCCCTCGCCCATGACTACCGCCATGCGCACCTTACACACTGATTTCGGACTATGGCAAAATGGCCGCCACTGACCGATCATATGCAGTGTCCGGCATAGGATTCCCCACTCATGTCAATCCTATCATGTAGTATGATCACAGGAAGAAGCCGGGCACGTGCTGTGCCGATTCACAGCATTTCTTTCTCCATCCAGGAGGACTTTGAGGGTGTAGAAGGTTGTTTTTAGTGGGCAGAGTCTTATCTTGATGTATTTCTTCATCGTTCTCCTGTGTAAGAGCCTGGTATTGGTTCCTGAGCAGTATGGGTGCTGACTGCCTCCCGATCTCCTGTTTCTCTGGGTCACTTGCACATTCCTGTTTCTTCAGGTGCACTTCGAATTTCTTCTCTTTTTGTATTCTGAACAGATAATTCTGCTCTGTCTAAGAACTCTTCACCTTCCTTAATAATTTTCAATGTCGCTATTTTCTCTTCTAGATTTTGCAACTTTTCCTCCATCAGCGACACAATCTTGCATTTCTGGCAAGCGAAGTTTGGCTTTTCCACTGGAAACTCTGAACATATAGCATGCAATGCAGCTCAGCACATGGCTCCTGGCCTCCTCCATGTTCTTAATATGATGTTAAAGCAGTGAAGATGGTGTCAAAAGTCACACAGTTCTCCCATGTCCTCCTTTCCACTGCAATGTCCAAAACCCAGTGTTTCTTCAGTTCGCACTTATCCCAGAATGCACAGGTAATATACAAATGATCGTCGCAGGACTCCTCCCCTGCTGAACATAATACATTTCTGTGGAGGCGCCGTAGAGATTTGCACGTCGAGCTTCAATTCCTGGTTTGACGATTTCCTTCAAGCAGCTCTGTGATGGTGGATACGGTATGTGGGGATCATTTTGTTTGTATTAATATTTGACGGATGCTCATGGCGTTCTCTTGTAGGATGAGTCGTTATTTGCTAATTGATGAATGGCTGCTGTTGCCATCTGATATCGGCCCCCACAGTTCTGTATTGTTTGCTAATATGCTAATGACATATTGACCTACTTGTTAAAACAATGAGCTCCTGAGACCTTTCCCCCCAGACCTGTGAATGAGGAGAGGGACTTCTAAAATATCAGTGTGGTGACACACCAGATCAGATCCTGTGTAGGACCATGCTGTGAGCACAGCACCTCAAGCCCGGGTCTCACATAGCGATACACCAGCGATCCCGAGAACGATCAGGATCGCTGGTGTGTCGCTACATTATCGCTGCTGAGCTGACAAACAGGCAGCGATCAGTATAAGCGACACTGCGGGTAACATCGCTTAGTTACCCGCAGTGTACATTGGATACCAGCGCCTGATGCAGGGAACTGGTATCCAAGGTACACAGCGGGTTTCTAGGCACAGCCCCGCGCCTGGAAACCCGCTGTGTACCTTGGTTACCAGCGGATCGCTGGTCTCCCGCCTGTCACACGCAGCGATGCGTGCCTGTCAGCGGGAACCAGCGATCAAAAAAATGTCCAGACATTTCAGCGACAATCAGCGATACCCGCAGGGGGGCTGATCGTCGCTGAATGTCACACACAGCGATATCGCTGGGGAGATCACTGCTGCGTCACAAAACTAGTGACTCAGAGATCGCTGTGTGAGACGGGGGCTTCAGAGAGGATCTGGACTATGTTATCCTCTGTCTGCTGGATAGTTGGACTCTCATCTCCCAGGGCTTTTATCCTGTTAGGGTGCATGCACACGTTGCGGATTTGCTGCAGATCTGCAAGAGATTTACAGGACAATGTAAATCAATGGGAAAAAAAAAACGCTGTGCACAAGCTGCGGAAAAATCTGCACGGAAACGCAGCAATTTACTTTACGCAGCATGTCAATTCTTTGTGCAGATTCCGCAGCGTTTTTACACCCATTCCATTGTAGGAAACCGCAGGTGTAAAAACGTATGCCAAATCCGCACAAAATCCGCAAGAAAAATGTGCGGATTTTGACCTGCGGACTCTGCCAAAAATACCAGATTCCGCGCAGAAAATTCAGCACACGAATCTGCAACGTGTGCACACAGCCTTACTGAACTGCATTCGGCTTCTGGAATATCTTATCCTTTGTGCTTTGTTCGCCCTTCTCTTGCTCTGTGTGATACCGGAGAAGGACCCCGTGACAACCTCGATCCAGCTACACCCAAAGATCCTCAGACTCGTGGTGACTCTTCACTCTTCAGAGAATGCACCAGGAATATGCAAATTATCTCCCTCAAGCTTCCATTCCTGGTTTGATCAGGTCTTCACTGCCCTGTAGTTTATTTGGCATAGTAGTGGATAACAAACCCTTGAGGCCAATATTATTTGGATATTTCAGGATCTTGTGTGCTATTGTTCCTTTTAATTGTGATAAATAAAGGTTATCTTTTATTGGGGAACTTTTTCATTAGCTAGACCTTGTAGCGCCGGCATCGCTGCACGGTTCCTTCCTCCCCCGGCAGGGACACCGACTCACTCACAGCCACAACCCCTATCTTGCACTTCCTGCTCCTCCTGCTGCTTCTTGGGGTCTGTGCACAGCTCACAGATGCCCCGGCACTGTGTTCTCCCTCCTTCTTAAAGGGACAGTGCATGCCGTCCTAAAGTGTCCTCAGCCAATGGATGGGAGACACTTATTATTTAAGATACCTTCACTTGATGGTAAGTGCCCGAGCAACGTGTTTAGTCAGTTAGTCTGCACGCTTGCTAGTTCTCAGGTTCCCTGTGTGTACCCGCTTGCTCTGCTTTTTCCTGCTTGTGCCTTCCAGTGTACCTTCCTGCACCTACCGTGCCAGTCTCAATACCAGCCATACCTGCCTGCACCTGCAGTTAAGCCCCCATCTCACACAACGATCTCCTGAGTCACTAGTTTTGTGACGCAGCAGCGAGCTCCCCAGCGATATCGCTGTGTGTGACGTTCAGCGACGATCAGCCCCCCTGCTGGGTATCGCTGATCGTCGCTGAATGTCTGGACATTTTTTTGATCGCTGGTCTCCCGCTGACAGGCACGCATCGCTGCATGTGACAGGCGGGAGACTAGCGATCAGCTGGTAACCAAGGTACACATCGGGTTTCCAGGTGCCGCACAGCGCCTGGAAACCCGATGTGTACCTTGGTTACCAGCTCCCTGCACCAGTGGGCTGGTATCCAATGTACACTGCGGGTAACTAGGCGAAGTTACCAGCAGTGTTGCTGTCCTGATCACTGTCTGAGCTGCCTGTTTAAAAAAACATAAAAAAACATGAAAGAATTGTACTCCCTTATATGTTTCTTTTTTTCTGTCCTTGGGGATGGAACCTGTATTATTGTAACTATATGGTGGCCTGGCTATTAGGCTTCTGAGCCACTGGAGCTTTCATTCATTCATGCATCTGAATCAAGGTGCTTGATTCTATTATATCTTCTTATGTTTGGAGCTGGGTTATCAAGACACCACTTGTTGCCTGGTCATGCACTGCGCTGACTACAGCCATCCTGGAATTTTTCCTTTGATTAACCCTGTATTACTAAGCAATTAGGACGGCCTCTTACTTGCACAAGCGCTGCAATGTTAGTGCCTCCTTTACTATTCCATGCAGGTACTTTCTGAGACTTTCTCCTTTATGGACCTCTGTGCCCATGAAGTTTCTAATAATCTTTGGTATTTTTTTTTTTTTACCTTGGTGATTCATCTATGGGTTCAATTCAAAGTGTTTTCTTTGCACATGTGCGGTAACTTTACAAGCCCTTGATTGTTACTTCCCTTCTGGGAGTTTGGAGATTCCTCCCTTTGGATTACGTCGTCGCTGCTACACCTGGTATGTCCATTTGCTAATATATTTTTTCCCTATATATAGGCTGTACTTTAAAGGTGACACATACCTACCTTGAGAAAGACACGATCTGTGTCGGAACGCGTGGGTCCTGGTACTCGCCTGCCGGCTTCATGGGGATTATTATTCCCACCTGTTATATATTCTCATCTGCCCTTTGGCTACATTGCGTCCTTTTGGGCTATTCTGGGATCTCTATACCATATGGTTGGGCTATTTAATAATCGATAAAGGTTTGTTAGGTTGCTCAGTTATTTATACTTGCATTTTAGGGAAATTTATCATTCTCCTTTCCCCATGTATATAATGATGTTGACAATAGGAGTTTAGGTCCACAGCTAATTTTTGGTTGGGGCGTTATCCTTTACTGTTATGTAATAAGATTGGCATATGAGTATTTAGAGTATTTTACTCTCGATTTTGTTGGACTTTCTTTACACCATGAGTGTTTTTTAACTGTTTTTAATGAGGTGTTTTTCCTTTTTTTGTACTTCAATAAATTGCTATGCTATATACATTTCTTTGTGATTGATTTTTTTGGTGATCCCCACTGATTTGCATGTGCCTTGCTTTTGTTCTTGTAGTATTTTCTCACATGCAAGCAGTGATCCCAATTACATTAATATTTGAGGTGATGCCCGCTTTTTACAATTTTTGTCACCAGCGATCATGTAGCGACACACCAGCCATCCTGACAAGTGCATATCGTTGTCGGGATCGCTGGTGTGTCGCTATGTGTGACCGGGCCCTAAGTCTGAATACCAGTCATACCTGCCTGCACATGCCGTGCCAGTCTGTATACCAGCCGTACCAGTCTGTATACCAGCCGTACCTGCCGTGCCAGTCTGTATGCCAGCGTACCTGCCGTGCCAGTCTGTATGCCAGCCGTACCTGCCGTGCCAGTCTGTATGCCAGCCGTACCTGCCGTGCCAGTATGTATGCCAGCCGTACCTGCCGTGCCAGTCTGTATGCCAGCCGTACCTGCCGTGCCAGTCTGTATACCAGCCGTACCTGCCGGTGCCAGTCTGTTTGCCAGCCGTACCTGCCGTGCCAGTCTGTATCCAGCCGTACCTGCCGTGCCAGTCTGTATACCAGCAGTACCTGCCGTGCCAGTCTGTATGCCAGCCTACCTACCGTGCTAGTCTGTATACCAGTCGTACCTGCCGTGCCAGTCTGTATACCAGCCGTACCAGTCTGTACGCCAGCTGTACCTGCCGTGCCAGTCTGTATACCAGCCAGTACCTGCCGTGCCAGTCTGTATACCAGCCGTACTAGTCTGTATACCAGCAGTACCTGCCGTGCCAGTCTGTATACCAGTCGTACCTGCCGTGCCAGTCTGTATGCCAGCCGTACCTGCTGTGCCAGTCTGTATACCAGCCGTTGCCGTCTGTATACCAGTCGTACCTGCCGTGCCAGTCTGTATGCCAGTCGTACCTGCCGTGCCAGTCTGTATACCAGCCATACCTGCCGTGCCAGTCTGTATACCAGTCGTACCTCCCGTGCCAGTCTGTATACCAGTCGTACCTGCCGTGCCAGTCTGTATACCAAGCCGTACCTGCCGTGCCAGTCTGTATACCAGCCGTACCTGCCGTGCCAGTCTGTATGCCAGCCGTACCTGCCGTGCCAGTCTGTATACCAGCCGTACCTGCCGTGCCAGTCTGTATACCAGCCGTACCTGCGTGCCAGTCTGTATACCAGCTGTACCTGCCGTGCCAGTCTGTATACCAGCCGTATCTGCCGTGCCAGTCTGTATGCCAGCCGTACCTGCCGTGCCAGTCTGTATACCAGCCGTATCTGCCGTGCCAGTCTGTATGCCAGCCGTACCTGCCGTGCCAGTCTGTATACCAGCCGTACCTGCCGTGCCAGTCTGTATACCAGCCGTACCTGCCGTGCCAGTCTGTATACCAGCCGTACCTGCCGTGCCAGTCTGTATACCAGCGTACCTGCCGTGCCAGTCTGTATCCAGCCGTACCTGCTGTGCCAGTCTGTATACCAGCCGTACCTGCCGTGCCAGTCTGTATGCCAGCCGTACCTGCCGTGCCAGTCTGTATCCAGCCGTACCTGCCGTGCCAGTCTGTATACCAGCCGTACCTGCCTGCACCTGTCTTTTCTTCCTGCAGTGCCTGTGGGTGGTTTTCTAATAGGTGGGATTGTAGGGAGTGGTTTTCTTTTGGGTGGTGTTCTACTTATTGGTCTTCTATGGATGATCTTCTAGGGAGTGGGTTTATAACGGATGGTCTTTTAGTCTGTGGTCTTCCAGGATGGTTGTCTAGTCATTCATCTTTTAGGGGGCGGACTTCAAGGCAATCGTTTTCCAGTTGGCATGTTTCTAAAGGGTACTTTTCACTTGGTGACCACAAATATGATGAAGCTAAGAGGGTGGTCTTACAGAGTATATAGTATGTATACCTACCCTCCCGGATACTGAGCTCCAGCTGCAACGGGATGGTCGGACTGTTATCATTTACATCCATCACCACCAGGGTTAATGTCGCAGATCCAGTCAGAGGGGGTGAGCCACGATCAGTCGCTGTGACCAACAACCTGGAGAGAAACAGAGGCAACGTACACTTAGCAGACCTCCAAAGATTTAGGCGCACATATACGCAGGCTCGGGCAGGAAAATCCTCCGGTGGGCCCTTGCGCAAAAGATGGCCACACACTCGTATACGAGCAGCACGTGGCGCCATATACTGCATTCACTATGGATACAGGCGGCATCGGATCCAAGGACAATCTCCCACAATGCCCTTGTCCCCATTACTAGGACCGCTGTGTATATACAGGGAGTACACAGTGGAGTATATACGGGAGTGCACAGTAGAGTATATACATTCCCATTCTATGCATTATCCCCATTACTAGGACCGCTGTGTATATACAGGGAGTACACAGTGGAGTATATACAGGGAGTGCACAGTGGAGTATATACATTCCCATTCTATCCCAATGTCCCCATTACTAGGACTGCTGTGTGTTATGTTTTGGTAGCTGAGGAGGACAGGAGCAAAAAAAACGCCAAAGCAGCAAGACACCAGAGAGGCTGGGACCTAATGGGTTGCAGATCCCTAAACTAACCACACAACTAGAAGTAGCCGTGGAGCGTACCTACGGTGATCCTAGACGCCTCGGCACAGCCTGAGAGTTAGCTACACCTGAAGATAAAAAGAGGAAAGCTAACTGCCCGGAGAAGAGACCCCAAAGAAATAGGAAGCCCCAAACATGTAAAGGCGGTTAGACAAGAGGAAAACACGAACACAGACAGAAAATAGAATGAGCAAATGTTGGGGCCCAAATCTGTCTAAAAAGCAAAGTACAGGAGAGAAATTCTGTCTGCAACCCAGAAAAACCCTAACAAAAATACCAGCACTTCTGATTACAAAAAACCTGAGACCACACGATCTCGACCACCTATATCAGATCTCTGGTGTGACACACAGCTACCCAGCAGTAAAAAATATCACAGGAACAGAGAACAAGTGCAAATACAAAATGAGAACAGAGGGCAACGCAAGCCCCCAAAGGGGACCCGGCTGAAGTCCAAGGCAAGACTGCAAAAAGCAAGGAAAATCCAACCACAGAAAAAAACAAGAAAGTTACTTATCTGAATGATAGCAGGAAAGCAAGCTGAAATTCCAACAAAGACCTGGAAGCAACAATTGATTACCGGCGAGGATCATGGGAGTTCAGCTCACTTATATCAGGCCAGTCAGCCCCACCTGACACCCATTCCTCAATTGGTTCAATACCCTCAGCAACCACCGGAGGGAGCCTCATCTCTCAAGGCCTCTCCAACACATTCACAACAGTACCCCCCCTTGAGGAGGGGTCACCGAACCCTCACATGCGCAACCAGGTTGATCAGGATGAGCTCGGTGATAGGCACGGATCAGTTTCCTAGCATGGATGTCCGAAGCAAACATCCAAGAATTGTCCTCTGACCATAACCTCTCCACTTAACCAAATACTGGAGTTTCCGCCTAGCAAAACGAGAATCCAATATTTCTCAGCCACATACTCCAAATTGCCTCAACAAAACAGGGTCGGGAGGAGCAGCCATAGGAACCACTGGCTCGACAAACCTCTTCAATAAGGATTTGTAGAATACGTTAAGGATCTTAAATGTCCCTGGAAGAAGCAAACGGAAGGAAATCGGGTTAAGAATTTCCATGATCTTATTAGGTCCAATGAACCTTGGCTTAAATTTTGGAGACACAACCTTAATAGGGATATTTCTTAAGGACAACCAAACTATGTCCCCCACTTTAAATCGAGGACCATCAGTCCTATGCCGGTTGGCAAACCACTGGGCTTTCTCCTGAGACAACCTCTCCACAACTTGGTCCCAAATCTGCTGCATATGCTCCACAATAGAGTCAACACCCGGACAGACAGAAGCCTCCACCTGTCCCGAAGAAAATCGAGGATGAAACCCAGAATTGCAGAAAAAAGGAGACATCAAGGTGGCAGAGTTTAGCCCTATTATTAAGAGCAAACTCAGCCAAAGGCAAAAAAGAGACCCAGTCATCTTGATCAGCAGACACAAAACATCTCATATAAGTCTCCATGGTCTGGTTTGTTCTCTCAGTTTGTTCATTGGTCTGAGGGTGAAATGCAGAGGAGAAAGATAACTGAACTCCAAGTTTAGAACAAAATGTCCTCCAAAATCTGGAAACAAATTGGACTCCTCTGTCAGACACAATGTTCTCTGGAATGCCGTGCAACTGAACTACCTGCTGAAAGAATAAAGGCACCAATTCGGAGGAGGAAGGCAACTTAGGTAGTGGCACAAGATGTATCATCTTGGAAAATCTATCACAGATCACCCAGATAACGGTCATTCTCTGAGAGACAGGGAGGTCGGAAATAAAATCCATAGACATATGGGTCCATGGCCTCTTGGGCACAGGTAATGGCAATTAACAAACCACTAGAGCGAGAGCAAGGTTTGGAACGAGAGCAAGTCCCACAGGACTGCACAAAGTCCCTGACGTCACGAGACAAAGTAGGCCACCAAAAGAACCGACTCACCAAATCCCTGGTACCAAAATACCGGGATGACCAGCCAACGCGGAACAATGAATCTCAGACATCACACTCTTCTTCCACTGGTCTGCGACAAACAATTTCCCAACAAGGCAGCGTTCAGGTTTATCCTCCTGACATCCCTCCAGAGCCAGTCTCAAATTGAGTGAGATAGCGGAAAGAACTACACCCTCTTTTAGAATAACAGCAGGCTCAGTTCCCTCAGGAGAATCCACAAAGAAACTCCTCGAGAGGGCATCCGCCTTAACATTCTTAGTGCCTGGGAGAAAAGAAACCACAAAATTAAAACATGTGAAAAACAAGGCCCACCTGGCCTGTCTAGGATTAAGTTGCTTGGCTGATTCGAGATAAACCAGGTTCTTATGGTCCGTGAGGACCACCACCTGATGTTTGGCTCCTTCCAGCCAATGTCTCCACTCTTCAAAGGTCCACTTCAAAGCCAATAACTCCCGATTTCCCACGTCATAATTACGTTCAGCTGGGGAAAATTTTCGAGAGAAGAAGGCACAAGGGTTACTCTTAGAGGTCAGGCTGCCGCAGAACAGGAGCAGAAGTGAATCTCTGCTTAAGTTCCTGAAACGCAGAAACTGCCTCAGGAGGCCAATTCACCACATCGGAACCCTTTTTGGTCAAATCAGTCAGTGGTTTCACAATACCGGAGAAATTGCCAATAAATTTACGATAAAAATTAGCAAAACCCAAAAATCTCTGAAGAGCCTTCAATGTAGTGGGTTGAACCCAATCACAAATGGCCTGAACTTTGATCGGGTCCATTTCAATAACAGATGGAGACAAAATGAATCCCAGAAATGAAACCTTCTGTACGCCAAAAAGACATTTTGATCCCTTCACATACAGTGCATTTTCTCTCAAAATGCAGAACACCGTCCGAACATGTTCCACATGAGAGTCCCAGTCATTGGAAAAAATCAAGATATCGTCCAAATAAACGATCAGAAATTTATCCACGAAATCCCTGAAAATATCATTCATAAAGGACTGGAAGACGGAAGGGGCATTAGTGACCCCAAAAGGCATCACTAGGTACTCAAAATGCCCCTCTGGGGTATTAAACGCCGTCTTCCATTCATCCCCGTGCTTAATGCGAATAAGGTTATACGCCCCCTGAGGTCAAGCTTGGTAAACCAACCAGTACCCTTCACTCTGGAAAATAGGTCAGAAATCAAAGGTAACGGATATTGATATTTAACAGTGATTTTATTCAGGAGACTATGATCAATACACGGCCTCAATGAGACATCCTTCTTGGCCACAAAGAAAAAGCCGGCGCCCAAGGGTGAAGAGGATGGTCTGATATGACCCTTCTCCAAAGACTCTTTGATATAAGAACGCATAACATCGTGTTCAGGTACAGATAAATTAAAAAGCCGACCCTTGGGAAATTTACCACCAGGCACTAACTCAATAGCGCAATCATAACGCCTGTGAAGAGGTAAGGATGCAGACTTACTCTCACTAAACACATCAGAAAATTCGGTCAAATAGTCAGGGCCATTTTGAGATTGGGGGAGGCAGAAAAAACATCTTGAGACTGGGGAGGGGGCAGAAAAACAGGAGTGTCAGTATTAACACATTGGCAGCCCCAACTGGTCACAGACACAGATTTCCAATCCAAAACAGGATTATGAGTCTGTAACCAAGGGAAACCCAGTACAATAATGTCATGCAAATTATGCAACACCAAAAATTTGTAACTCTCCTGATGGTCCGGGTCAACTCGCATTATCACCTGGGTAGAAAACTGGGGTTTATTCTCTGCCAAAGGGGTAGAATCATTGCCCAGCAAAGGAATAGTCTTCCGCAGGGGTATCATGGGAAACCCACAACGTTTGGAAAGTCAAAATCCATCAGGTTTATAGCTGCTCCTGAATCAACAAAAGCCTGAGCGAAAATGTGGACATGGAGCAAATCAGGGTAACAGTCAACAGAAATTTAGTCTGAACACTACCCAAAACAACTGAGCGAGCAAAACGTCTTCCCGCTTGGGCAGACGGAAATAGCATGAGAAGCGTCACCACAGTAGAAACACAACCTATTACGCTTTCGAAACTCATGACGCTGTGCCCCAGAAGTCACTCCATCACACTGCATGGGCACAGGGGCTGACTCACAACTTCACAAGGCAACACAATCTCACCAGATTTCTGCGCTCACCAACCGTCTGTCAATTTGAATAGCTAATGACATAGAGTCATTGAGACCAGAGGATACAGGGAATCCCACCATAACATCGTTTACTGTCTCTGCCAGACCCTTCCGAAAAAGAGCTGCCAGAGAATCATCATTCCATTTAGTAAGGACTGCCCATTTTTGAAATTTCTGACAGTACAGCTCAGCATCTTCATGACCCTGATTCAATGCCAACAAGGTTTTTTCCACTTGATCAATGACATTAGGTTCATCGTACAATAACCCCAGAGCCTGAAAAAACACATTAACGTCATTCAAAACAGGATCCCCAGGTGTCAGGGAAAAAGCCCAATCTGAGGGTCGCCGCGCAACAGGGAGATGACAATTTGAACCTGCTGTGCAGCGCTTCCTGAGGACTTAGGCCTCAGGGCAAAAAACAACTTACAGTTATTTTTAAAATTTAGAAATTTAGACCGATCCCCCAAAAATAAATCTGGCATGGGGATCTAGGTTCCACATCCGGCAACCTAGCGATATAGGCAGCAATATTCTTAACCTCAGCGGCGAGCCGCTCAACACGACCAGACAGCTGCACAATCTCCATTGAGGACAAAGAAAAATTCTTCCTCAGCACCCAGGGAGAAAGAGGGAAAAAAATGTAACAAGCAGAAAAAAGAAAAAAAAAATTTCTGACAACTCCCTTTTTTTTTCCTTTTCTTTTCCTATATGCTCACTATCCTTCCCTTTTGTTGAGTACCATAGAATTTTCAGTTTGGCCGGTAATACTGTTATGTTTTGGTAGCTGAGGAGGACAGGAGCAAAAAAACCACCAAAGCAGCAAGACACCAGAGAGGCTGGGACCTAATGGGTTGCAGATCCCTAAACTAACCGCACAACTAGAAGTAGCCGTGGAGCGTACCTACGGTGATCCTAGACGCCTCGGCACAGCCGGAGAGTTAGCTACACCTGAAGATAGAAAGAGGATAGCTAACTGCCCGGAGTAGAGACCCCAAAGAAATAGGAAGCCCTCAAACATGTAATGGCGGTTAGACAAGAGGAAAACACAAATACAGACAGAAAATAGAATGAGCAAATGTTGGGGCCCAAATCTGTCTAGAGAGCAAAGTACAGGAGAGAAATTCTGTCTGCAACCCAGAAAAACCGTAACAAAAATACCATTACTTCTGATTACAAAAAACCTGAGACCACACGATCTCGACCACCTATATCAGATCTCTGGTGTGACACACAGCTACCCAGCAGTAAAAAATAACACAGGAACAGAGAACAAGTGCAAATACAAAATGAGAACAGGGGGCAGCGCAGTCCCAAAGGGGACCCGGCTGAAGTCCAAGGCAAGACTGCAAAAAGCAAGGAAAATCCAACCACAGAAAAAAAAACAGAAAGTCACTTATCTGAATGACATTAGGAAAGCAAGCTGAAATTCCAACAAAGACCTGGAAGCAACAACTGATTACCGGCGAGGATCATGGGAGTTCAGCTCACTTATATCAGGCCAGTCAGCCCCACCTGACACCCATTCCTCAATTGGTTCAATACCGTCAGCAACCACCGGATGGAGCCTCATCTCTGAAGTCGTCTCCAACACATTCTCAACAGCTGTGTATATACAGGGAGTACACAGTGGAGTATATACAGGGAGTACACAGTGGAGTATATACAGGGAGTGCACAGTAGAGTATATACATTCCCATTCTATGCCATTGTCCCCCATTACTAGGACCGCTGTGTATATACGGGGAGTGCACAGTGGAGTATATACAGGGAGTACTGTTGTGAATGTGTTGGAGATGACTTCGGAGCTGAGGCTCCCTCTGGTGGTTGCTGAGGGTATTTAACCTATGTTGAACAGCAAGAGTTCTTAACCTGCAATGGATGAATGGTTAACAGGGGGGACGGACTGGCCTGATATAAGTGAGCTGGCCTCCCATGATCCTCGCCGGTGATCAATTGTTACTTCCTGGTCTAGGTTGGAATTCAGCTTGCTTTTCTGCTGTCTCCTGCTATCATTCAGATAAGTTACTTTCTGTTTTTTTTCTGTGGTGTGATTTCCCTTGTTTTGCTGCCTTGCTTTTGAGTTCAGCCGGGTCCCTTTGGGGGCTTGTGCTGGTCTCTGTTCTCTTTTTGTATTTGCACTTGTGCTCAGTTCCTGTCATATTTTACTGCTGGGTAGCTGCGTGTTCACACCAGAGATCTGATATAGGGGGTCGAGACCGTGTGGTCAGAGCATTTTTGGAATCAGAAGTGTTGGAATTTTTCCTAGGGTTTTGTTGGGTTGCAGACAGTATTCTCTCCTGTACTATCCTATCTAGCCAGCTTTGGGCCCCAGAGTTTGCTCATTCTATTTTCTGTCTCTGTTCGTGGTTTCCTCTTGTCTAATATATGTTTGGGGGCTTCCTAATACTTTGGGGCTCTACTCCGGGGCAGTTAGCTTTCCTCTTTCCATCTACAGGGGTAGCTAATTTCTCTGGCTGTGACGAGGCGTCTAGGGCACCGTAGGAACGTCCCATGGCTGCTTCTAGTTGTGTGGTTAGTTTAGGGGTCTGCAACCTATTAGATACCAACCTCTCTGGTGTTTGGCTGCCTTTGCAGTTTTTTTGCTCCTGCTCTCCTCAGCTACCAAAACATAACAGAGTACACAGTGGAGTATATACATTCCCATTCTATGCCATTGTCCCCCATTACTCGGACCGATGTGTATATACAGGGAGTGCACAGTAGAGTATATACAGGGAGTACACAGTGGAGTATATACAGGGAGTACACAGTGGAGTATATACAGGGAGTATACAGTGGAGTATATACAGGTAATACACAGTGGAGTATATACAGGGAGTGCACAGTGGAGTATATACAGGGAGTACACAGTGGAGTATATACAGGGAGAACACAGTGGAGTATATACAGGGAGTACACAGTGGAGTATATACAGGGAGTGCACAGTGGAGTATATACAGGGAGTACACAGTGGAGTATATACAGGGAGAACTGTTGTGAATGGGTTTGAGATGAGTTCTGAGCAGAGGCTCCCTCTGGTGGTTACAAGCGGTACTAGTGAAGATTGTGAGGACTGGGAATCAGGTGTTACTGACTGGTCTTATATAAGGGAGTCATTTTCCCATCAGGGTTGCCGGTGATCAATTGTTCTGGTCTGAATCCTTCATTCCAGTTTCCCTTGTAGCCTGCTGTGTGTGTCTGCATCTCCTGCTACCAGATAAGATTTTTTCTTCTTTTGTGTTATTGCTATATTTTTGCATTTTGTCTTGCACTTCTTTGGGGGCCTTCTGGGTCCCTCCGGGGGCTTCTGCCTTCTCAGTTTAGTTCAGCCACTGAGTTTTGTTCTTTTGCTTTTTCCAGTTTTTTCAGTGGCTGCTGTTTTGATTTTGTTACACCAGAGAGCTAATTTAGGTGGTAGAGGTCGTGTGATCTCAGGTGATTTTGAAATTAGTAGAGTTGGTGTTTTTCAGGGTTTTCTGGGATTGCAGTAAGTACCCTTCCTGTCCTTTTCTTTTTAGATAGTTTGGGCCCCAGCGTTTGCTCATTCTATTTTCTTTCTGTGTCAGTGTTTCTTCTTGTCTAACCGCCATTACATGTTTGGGGGCTTTCTGTTATCTTTGGGGTTCTGCTACGGGGCAGATAGCTTTCCTATTTCTATCTTTAGGTGTAGTTAGTTTCTCAGGCTGTGACGAGGCGTCTAGGACCAACGTAGGAACGCTCCACGGCTGCCTCTAGTTGTGGTGGTTAGTCAGGGTACTGCAATCTCATAGATTCCAACTGCTCTGGTGTATTGCCTTTTTTTTACCTGCACTCCTCAGCTACCGAAACATAACAGTATCACCGGCCAATAGAAAATTGTATTGTACTCACAGAAGGGAAAAAATATTGTGATAGAAAAAAGGTTGTCAGAGTTGTCAGAGATATTTTTCTGTTTGTTGCATTTTTTTTCCCTCTGTATCTCTGGGTGCTGGGGAGGATTTTTCTCCTAATGGAGTTTGCACAGTTGTCTGGCCGTGTGGATCAGCTTGCCACTGAGGTTCAGAGTATTGCTGCATATCTTGCTAGGTTGCCTGTTGTGGAACCTAGGATCCCCATGCCAGATTTGTTTTTGGGGATCGAGCTAAGTTTCAGAATTTCAAAAATAATTGTAAATTGTTTTTTGCTTTAAAATCTAAGTCCTCAGGAAACGCAGCGCAGCAGGTTCAAATTATCATCTCTCTCCTGCGCGGCGATCCTCAGGATTGGGCTTTTTCCCTGACACCTGGGGATCCTGTTTTGAGTGATGTTGATGCGTTTTTTCAGGCTTTGGGGTTATTGTACGATGAGCCTAATGTCACTGATCAAGCTGAAAAAGCCTTGTTGGCATTAAATCAGGGGCTTGATGACGCTGAGTTATACTGTCAGAGATTCCGTAGGTGGGCAGTCCTGACCAAATGGAATGACGACGCTTTGGCGGCCCTTTTCCGGAAGGGTCTGTCAGATAATGTAAAGGATGTTATGGTGGGATTCCCTGTCCCCTCTGGTCTCAATGATTCTATGTCATTAGCGATTCAAATTGACAGACGTTTGCGTGAGCGGAGAAGTATGCGTGGAATGGTGTTGCCTTGTGAACCAGCTCCTGAAACCATGCAGTGTGATAGAGTGGTGTCTGGGGCACAGCGTCATGAGTTTCGAAAGCGCAATGGGTTATGTTTCTACTGTGGTGATGCCTCTCATGCTATTTCAGTCTGCCCTAAGCGGGGAAGACATTTTGCACGCTCAGTTGTCTTGGGTAGTGTTCAGACTAAGTTTTTATTAACTGTCACTCTGATATGCTCTCTGTCCTCATTTTCTGCTCAGGCTTTCGTTGATTCTGGAGCAGCTATTAACCTGATGGATTATGATTTTGCTAAACGTTGTGGATTTCCCTTGATACCCCTACAGAAGTCTATTCCCCTACTGGGGATCGATTCTACCCCTTTGGCTGAGAATAAACCCCAGTTTTCTACTCAGGTGATAATGAGGGTTGAACATGATCACCAGGAGTGCTGCAAATTTTTGGTTCTATATAATCTGCATGACATTATCGTGCTGGGTTTCCCTTGGTTGCAGTCTCATAATCCTGTTTTGGATTGGAAAGTCTGTGTCTGTGGCCAGTTGGGGCTGCCAATGTGTTAATACCAACACTCCTGTTTTTTCTGCCTCCCCCCAGGCTCAGGATGTTCCTGACTTTTTGTTTGATTTTTCTGATGTGTTTAGCGAAAGTAAATCTGCATCCTTGCCTCCCCATAGGAGCTATGACTGCGCTATTGAATTAGTGCCGGGTAGTAAATTCCCTAAAGGTCGCCTTTTTAACTTGTCTGTACCTGAACATGACGCTATGCGGTCTTATATCAAGGAATCATTGGAGAAGGGTCATATCAGACCATCCTCTTCACCCTTAGGTGCCGTTTTTTTCTTTGTGGCCAAAAAAGATGGTTCATTAAGGCCGTGTATTGATTATCGTCTCTTGAACAATATTACTGTGAAATATCAATACCTGTTACCCTTGATTTCTGACCTGTTTTCCAGGGTGAAAAACACTACTTGGTTTACCAAGCTTGACCTCAGGGGGGCGTATAACCTTATTCGCATTAAGCACGGGGATGAATGGAAGACGGCATTTAACACCCCTGAAGGGCATTTTGAGTACCTAGTGATGCCCTTTGGGCTCACTAATGCTCCTTCCGTCTTCCAGTCCTTCATGAATGACATTTTCAGGGATTTTGTGGACAAATTTCTGATTGTTTATTTGGATGATATCTTGATTTTTTCTAATGACTGGGACTCTCATGTGAAACATGTTCGAACTGTGTTCCAGATTTTGAGAGAGAATGCTCTGTATGTGAAGGGATCAAAGTGTCTTTTTGGTGTACAGAGGATCTCATTTCTGGGATTCATTTTGTCCCCATCTGTTATTGAAATGGACCCGGTCAAGGTTCAGGCCATCTGTGATTGGGTCCAACCTACTTCATTAAAGGCTCTTCAGAGATTTTTGGGTTTTGCCAATTTTTATCGTAAATTTATTGGTAATTTCTCGGTTATTGTTAAACCATTAACTGATTTGACCAGAAAGGGTTCTGATGTGGTGAATTGGCCTCCTGAGGCAGTCTCTGCATTTCAGGAACTTAAGCAGAGATTCACTTCTGCTCCTGTTCTACGGCAGCCTGATGTTTCTCTGCCATTTCAGGTGGAGGTTGATGCCTCTGAAATTGGGGCAGGTGCCGTTTTGTCCCAAAAAGATCCAGAGACCTCTAAAAGTAACCCTTGTGCCTTTTTCTCTCGAAAATTTTCTCCTACTGAACGTAATTATGACGTGGGTAATCGGGAGTTATTGGCCATGAAGTGGGCTTTTGAAGAGTGGAGACATTGGCTGGAGGGAGCCAAACATCAGGTGGTGGTCCTTACGGACCATAAGAATCTGGTCTATCTGGAATCTGCCAAGCGGCTCAATCCTAGACAGGCCAGGTGGGCCTTGTTTTTCACACGTTTTAATTTTGTGGTTTCCTTTCTTCCTGGCACTAAGAATGTTAAGGCGGATGCCCTCTCGAGGAGTTTCCTTGCGGACTCTCCTGAGTTATCTGATCCTTCTGTTATTTTGAAAGAGGGTGTAGTTCTTTCCGCCATCTCGCCCAATTTGAGACTTGCTCTGGAGGGGTGTCAGGAGGATAGGCCCGAGCGCTGCCCTGTTGGAAAATTGTTTGTCCCGGACCAATGGAAAAAGAGTGTGATGTCTGAGATTCATTGTTCCGCATTGGCTGGGCATCCCGGAATTTTTGGTACCAGAGACTTGGTTAGTCGGTCCTTTTGGTGGCCTACCTTGTCTCGCGATGTCAGGGAATTTGTGCAGTCCTGCGGGACTTGCTCTCGCTCCAAGCCTTGCTCTCGCTCTAGTGGTTTGTTGATGCCATTGCCTGTGCCCAAGAGACCATGGACCCATATCTCTATGGATTTCATTTCCGATCTTCCTGTTTCTCAGAGAATGACCACCATCTGGGTAATTTGTGATAGGTTTTCCAAAATGATACATCTTGTGCCATTACCTAAGTTGCCTTCCTCCTCTGAATTGGTGCCGTTGTTCCTTCAGCACGTGGTTCGTTTACACGGCATTCCTGAGAACATTGTGTCTGACAGAGGAGTCCAGTTTGTTTCCAAATTTTGGAGGACTTTTTGTTCTAAACTGGGTGTTCAATTGTCTTTCTCCTCGGCATTTCATCCTCAGACCAATGGTCAAACTGAGAGAACAAACCAGACATTGGAGACTTATCTTAGATGCTTTGTGTCTGCTGATCAGGATGACTGGGTCTCTTTTTTGCCTTTGGCTGAGTTTGCTCTTAATAATAGGGCTAGCTCTGCCACTTTGATGTCTCCGTTTTTCTGTAATTCTGGGTTTCACCCTCGATTTCTTCAGGACAGACGGAGGCTTCTGTCTGTCCAGGTGTTGACTCTGTTGTGGAGCGTATGCAACAGATTTGGGACCAGGTAGTGGAGAGGTTGTCCTCTCTCTGGAGAAGGCCCAGCGGTTTGCTAACCGGCATAGGACTGATGGTCCTCGGTTTTAAAGTGGGGGACTTGGTCTGGTTGTCCTAAAAGAATATTCCTATGAGAGTAGCATCTCCTAAATTTAAGCCTAGGTTCATTGGACCTTAAAAAGATCATGGAATTATTAATCCTGTTTCTTTTCGTTTGCTTCTTCCAGGGACATTTAAGATCCATAACGTGTTCCACAAGTCCTTGTTGAAGAGGTTTGTTGAGCCAGTGGTTCCTGCTGCTGTGCCTCTGACCCTGTTTTGGTTGAGGCAATCTGGAGTATTTGGTTGAGAAAATATTGGATTCTCGTTTTTCTAGACGGAAACTCCAGTATTTGGTTAAATGGAGAGGTTATGGTCGGAAGACAATTCTTGGGTGTTTGCTTCAGACATCCATGCTAGGAGACTTATCCGTGCGTATCATAGAACTCATCCTGACCGACCTGGTTGCTCAAATGAGGGTTCGGTGACCCCTCCTCAAGGGGGGGGGTACTGTTGTGAATGGGTTTTGAGATGATTCTGAGCAGAGGCCCCCTCTGGTGGTTACAAGCGTACTAGTGAAGATTGTGAGGACTGGGAATCAGGTGTTACTGACTGGTCTTATATAAGGGAGTCATTTTCCCATCAGGGTTGCCGGTGATCAATTGTTCTGGTCTGAATCCTTCATTCCAGTTTCCCTTGTAGCCTGCTGTGTCGTGTCTGCATCTCCTGCTACCAGATAAGATTTTTCTTCTTTTGTGTTTTTGCTATATTTTTGCATTTTGTCCTGCACTTCTGTGGGGGCCTTCTGGGTCCCCCCGGGGCTTTTGCCCTCTCAGTTTAGTCCAGCCACTGTGTTTTGTACTTTTGCTTTTTGCAGTTTTTTCAGTGGCTGCTGTTTTTGTTAACCAGAGAACTAATTTAGGTGGTAGAGGTCGTGTGATCTCAGGTGATTTTGAAATTAGTAGAGTTGGTGTTTTTTCAGGGTTTTCTGGATTGCAGTAAGTACCCTTCCTATCCTTTTCTATTTAGATAGTTTGGGCCCCAGCGTTTGCTCTTACTATTTTCTTTCTGTGTCAGTATTTCCTCTTGTCTAACCGCCATTACATGTTGGGGGCTTTCTATTATCTTTGGGGTTCTGCTCCGGGGCAGATAGCTTTCCTATTTCTATCTTTAGGTGTAGTTAGTTTCTCAGGCTGTGACGAGGCTTCTAGGACCAACGTAGGAACGCTCCACGGCTGCCTCTAGTTGTGGTGGTTAGTCAGGGTACTGCAATCCCATAGATTCCAACTGCTCTGGTGATTGCCTTTTTTTTTACCTGCACTCCTCAGCTACCGAAACATAACAGAGAAAAAAACAGTGGAGTATATACTTCTGTACTCACCGCGCCTCGGACCAGATCTCACGTCTAATATAACGGCAGTAGTGACAACGCCTGTATGAGGATC